>VWPU01021103.1:0-93529 GCA_013398955.1 Callaeas wilsoni
CGGCCGCCCGCGGGTCAACGTGGTGCTGGGCAACCTGCTGCACAAGTGGTTCGGCGCCGAGAGCCGGGCGCGGCGGCTCCGCGCCGAGGGCGACGCGCTGCGGGAGCGCCAGGAGCTGCCGGCCGCCCTGGAGAAGTACAACCAGGCCCTAGAGATGGGTGAGTGGCGCCGGCGGGGAGGAGGAGAAGGAGGAGGAGGGGGCGCGGCGGGGGCAGCGCTGCCCGCCGGCACCGGGCTGGCCCCCGCAGCCGGGCGGGGAGGGGGATGGCGGTGAATGGTGGGAGAGGGCACCTGGGGGAGGTTACGAGCGGGAATCCTGCCAGCGGGTCTCCTCACGCCCGCCCCCCGCTCCAGTGAATGGCTATTTTTGTTCCACTGGTATTTCTGTCCTTGCTCTGAAGGTGCCTGGCGTTTAGCTGTTCGCCGCCGATGACTCATTATGCAGTATTTCTAGAAAACCCGCTTTCCTATTTATGGGGAAGCCATCATTCAGTGTAGGATACGCAGTAGTGGTCGCGTTGAGCCCCGCCGCGGCTTCGTGGAAGAAATGAGTATGTGGATCGGATTCATTCAGCTACGTGCAGCTGCACCTTCAGCAAGATAAAAGCTTTGAAAACACCTAATGAAATATCAGGTGTAAAGGCTCATAAAATTTCCTTTATCTTGCACTGTGCAAAATACTAAGGCTTAATCTACGTTTAGCCTTGGAGAGATGGTCCGCCCGTGTTTTGAGCGTAGCCTCTTTGTTGGCACGCAGGATTTCTGTGTGCAGTGCTCTCTGAAGAGCTTGGCTTTAAATAAAAATGCCTGCCTTCCTCCTCTGCCAAACCGCTGGCAGCCTTAGTTTATCAAAACTAGCTTGTTTTCAGGCTCTGCGCCGAGTAGTAGGTGGATCCTGCTCGCTCGGTTGTAGCCTTGTAGTAGTGGATGTGTGTGTGCGTGCGCCCGGCTTGTTTGCCCTGCGAGCGGTGGGGGTGGTACAACACCGTGAATGCCGGAGAGGCGTGGAGCTGGGGAGAGCCGGGATCTCGGCAAATCCCCCGGGATCTGTCGCTCCTCCGGTCTCAGCGTGATGGATGTCCGGTTTAATCGAGGAGGAAGGGGGGAGAAAGCCTCCGTCGTTTTAACACTGACGAAATCCTGCGGGTAAATGTCTTTGAAAGACAAGTGTAGGGAAAACTGCTGCTCCTCTGTGAATGAGCTCCTTCCCTGCACTGAGTGAAAATCGCGTTTCTTGATCCTAGTTGTTACATGCAGGGATAAATGACTCTGATTTTTTTTTCCTATTTCTTTTGCTGTGGAGAGAAACAATATCACCGTTATGCTAGTCCTTGACTCACTTTTATTTTTTGCCACGATTTCATGATAGGCATTGGAGATAGAAGAGTTTGGGATTTGATAGCGTAGCGTTCTATCTCCTCACAGCTGATGCTGGCTGTGAAAACGATTACTTTTGCTATTTCTTCGACTTTTCCAGCTAGATATGACAAGTTTTCAGTCCTAGCTGAGTGTCCCTATAAAACTATTAATGTGATTTAGCTGAAGTAATCCCTATTAAAGTAGGGCAGGACAGAGCCCAAGAAGGAAGGTGAAGCAGTGAGGGAGGAGAGGCTTAATGTAGGTCACTGGTGTATACGGTGAGTTTTCAGTAGCGAAGCCTCCTAATATTTTGGGTTCAGGGTCCTACTGCTGGAGAAAATAGCATATCATCAATGTAATTAATGTTTAGAGAGTTTTTCAGAGAACTGTTTCTCACTGTTCTCTGCTTCTTGCTGTGTCTCCATGGGGGTGAGAGGAGAGGGAAGACTGTAGTGTGCTGCTGGTGTTCTCACACAGCACGTATCCATTCCTTTCCTGTCCCTGGAGTACAATCTCTAGCCATGGCTGCTGTGCATCAGGGTCTCAAGATAACTCCTTTGCAGTGTCCTTATTTCTGACTTCAGTGATTTCCCAAGCAGCCTCGGGATCTGTTCAGAAAGTCCTCTGTCAGTGACACTGAATTTTTTCTTTTTAATAAAATTGTAATTGGAAATAATAACAGGTATCTTGCTAGCTTTTGAAATCCAAAAGCCATAGGCTTATGTGTCATAACTTCCCTATAATGGATCCAAATTCCTGCTGGTGAAGGGCAGCCCATGCCCCCAGCCCATCATACTCCATGTGCCTTTGTGCATGCTGATGCTGTTTCTCACAAATCGAGGTGCCGTGTATGAGCCTCATGTTCTTAAATTCTTGCCACATGTTCATCAGGTACTGCTTTTCCGCATGCTGGAGTTGCCTTCTTGTTTTCCAGCCAAGTATCATGGTAAATAAGGCTCTATTCTAACTGTTCAGTACTTAAATGTTAGCATATGGATGACTTAAATGCACAGGACAGCCCTAAGAGTCACTCCATGTGCCTGAGAGCATTGTCCAAAAGCTTCCTGAACTCTGTCAAGCTTGTGGCTGTGACCGTTTCCCTGGGGACCCTGTTCCAGTGCCCAGCCACCCTCTCGGTGAAAAATTTTTTCCTCAAATCCAAGCTAAACATCCCCAGACTCAGCTTCATGGTGTTTCCTCAGGTCCTGTCCCTGGTCACCAGAGAAAAGAGATCAGTGCCTGGCCCTCCGCTTCCCTTTGTGAGGAAGCTGTAAATTGCGATGTATCCCCTCAGTTTCCTCTACTCCAGGCTGAACACACTTCTAATGTGTGAGAAGATAAATGCTTTTTACGACCTCCAAATGCTTATGTATTACTATTGAGTGTCAAGGGCCTGGGTATCATTAAAATTTCTTTTTAGTGGCTGAAGGCACATGAAGACATTGTTTATACAATTGTGGTATAAAGTTAGGTAAAATTCCGGGTTTCTTGGCAGTACACACACTTCAGTGGGATTTTTTTTACTGTTGTTTTTTGTGGAATACTTTCCTACTCCATTTGTAACAACTAGCTTTGTGTGATGCAATATTAAAGCAAGTTTTCCTATCAGTTTGCTTGTTCTGATTGTGACCTTCTCCTGATTGACACTTTAGTTCTCAAGGTGCTTCAATTCATGAACTACATTTCTGGTGCGATCTGGAATGTCTGGTACATATTTCAGGCCTGGGAAGAGGTCTACATGCATTCAAGTTGTCAGCTTTTTCCAGTTGAACTAGTTAGTCTTAGAAATGCATACTCTTAGCGACTATGTTCGTCTTTCGTCCTTAACTATCACATCTACAACAGCACGGCTGTTCCCATGTTCACTCCCATA
The DNA here is from genome assembly GCA_013398955.1 of Callaeas wilsoni. Taxonomy (NCBI): domain Eukaryota; kingdom Metazoa; phylum Chordata; class Aves; order Passeriformes; family Callaeidae; genus Callaeas; species Callaeas wilsoni. The sequence goes on from VWPU01021103.1 coordinate 3,233, forward strand.
GTCTGCTATGGGTTCAGGTGTGGTTGAGTGGGGTTTTATGTTCTTAAGAAAATTAGCTTTGCTATTTGATCCTTCCAGTCCTCTTGAGATGCGATCTCTGCTGTTTTATACAAAGTCACTGCCTTTTTTTTTTACTGCTATGGACATTGGAATAGATCCTCCATTATTGTAAGGTATCTAATTACCACAGCTTCAAAGCAAGCACATGTCAAGCTACTTGAAAGAAAGCATTTGTTTCCAGATGGATTGTTTTTTGTGCCAAGCTTTATGCTGTTCAGCCATCATAATATCAAGTATTGTCCAAATGTTTCTCTCATGGCCGTTACCCCAGCTTTCTGAATTTCATTTGTTTAGGGATCAGAGGTGGGCTTTCTCTCTGACATCACTTCCCTTCTAACTAGTCTTTTGATTGTATGAACTCCTAGGTCAATTAAACGGAAATGGATGTGTGCAGGATTGCTTTGTTTGAGGGGTTGTTTTCTTTTGTTGGTTTGGGGTGTTTTTTGTGCGGTATATGCTTTCTGCACCCTTTTTTCTTTCACCTGCTGCTCTCTCTGATGGAGATACTCTCTGGAGGGACTGTGCCTGGGAGGAGTACAGTCATTTCTATATATCCGGGCATACAGACCCTTTAAGCTGTGTCCCTGAAGTTAAAGTAAGCTAGATTTTAGTGACAAATTACTGTATTTTGAGGATGTGCTTTTGGGAGTCTATTCTGGTTTTGAGTTTTTTTCTTTCTCCAGAGCAATTCTCAGTTACAGAGGCAACAGGTAGCTGTTGCTTCATTGGGAAGATTGTGAATAGAGCTTTTCCCAAGTACAGCTCTAAAAGAGATGAACCTCTCGTAGGGGTGAGGGTACATTCGTAAGAAAACATGCATGCAGAGTGTGAGAAGTTTGAGATGGTCTTGGGTCATGCCTTAAGCCAGAATTTCTCTGTGCCCTACTTTGTACTGAGACAGCCTGTTAGCATCCTGTGCCTTTCCTGTAAATAAGCCTGAAGATGTCTGCTCAGGGATACAAAGCGCAGGGGTGTAGTTCTGTGGCTCCTGTTGGTGCTGTTTTGTAGCAGTTCTGGTTCCTGGGCTGTGTCAGCAGTTGCAGGTCTTGGGTGGTCTCTCAAGCCTGCCCACGGGGCTGTGGCTCTGCTGGGAAGGGCTGTGGCTCTGCTGGGAAGGGCTGTGGCCCTGTCTTGCCCACCTGACCCTAATCTCAAATGAGCTTCTTCAGGTGTGGAGGGGTGACCATTCCCTGGCTCCTGTGGTGTGATGGAGCAGCTACTGTTTGCTTGCTGGGTGCTGTACAGTTGGGTCCCAGCCCTGAGGGTGGCACACATCCTATCTGGACACTGGAGTTCTAGGACACTCTGTTTCTACATGAGACACCTTGGCTTCGGTGTGTAGTTACCCACTGCTGCAAGGTTTATCAGGCCTGAGAAGATCATTGTTTCTGGAGAGCTGTAAGAGCTTGGCAAACGCTCAAAGTGGTTGTGTTTACTTCTAGCGTGATGGACTCTTTCTGAGCAGAAATACATTTGTCCTGGAGCAGGGGAGGATAGCTGATGCATGCAGCTGCTCACATTGCCCAGGATTTTAGTTCCACCCCTGCCAAGGGTTTCAGAATGAGCATGTAAGAGAGAGAGCTCAACTGTATCAAAGAGTTTTAAAAACACAGTGAAAGACAGAGGACTTAGGAAGAAAAAGCTCCTTTGAACATATGTCTGTGTGGATCTTTGTTCCAGGTGGATAAAGGATGGTGTAGGAAAGGCCAAGGAGAGGAGGTGAGTTTGTACCAAGCCCAGAGTAGTGTCAGAGGTAGCAGTGCTTGCAGGGCAAGCAAGGGAGATGATGCTGTGTGGGCACTGGGAGTGCTCCATCTCCAGTCTCCGGGAGTGGAGAGCTGCTCACTGACCTCTGGCCCATGGGGTGGTGGTTGTGGTGTTGCTAGAAACAAAATGCAGAAGCTTTCCTGAGTTTTGGTGGAAAGAGGAGAATCTGCCTCTCTCGACCAGACCTTGGAGAACCCTCCTCCCTCATCCCAGTGGATGATCACCATAAATTGGTCTGATCCAAAAGAAAGCTTATTGTGGCCACTCAATACTAATTACTTGTGGATAAGCAATTAATGGAAATTTATCTGATGCCTTTGTAAGAATTGAATTAAGGGGGTGGGGCAGGCCAGGAGGCAGCAGAAAAAAGACACAAAAGAAGCTACAGACCTTCAATGCAAGTTGATTCAAGAGCAACTGCTGTAGATTTTTCTGCTTGGTAAATGACAGGTTGTGGGGTTGCACTCCTTCCTGGAGAGCGTGGCGTAGGTAAACTTCCAGCCAAGCATTCTTGGAGTCAGACTGAGTGCTTATACAACCAGAAGATAGGTATGGGCAAGCGTTCTGCCATGCCCCAGAAAAAATTTTCTTGGGCATTTTCCTTCTATGCCTGTGGCTAAATTTTTTTCAGATAAGGGGGGAAAGGATAATCAGAATTTCTTGGTGGACTGGTGGAACAGCCTTCAGGTGCTTTCCTACTGCAGCCCTGACCAGCAATGGATTTCTCTGTTACTCCTGGGTCAGGGTCAGAAGCAGCAAAGAGGACTCCCTGTAAAGGGAAGCTACTGAGCTCTCTTTAGAGAGCTGTGCTTAAATTTTTATAGAGGTGACTGATGCCATTGTATGCGTTTTGTTAATTCTGCTGTTTTCTAAGGTTGTACCCTTGTTGATGGTGAGCTTGCACCAAAGTCGTTCAAAGAAAACTGCTAGAGAGCATCCCCATGCACCCTGGTATGTGAATTATATGTTTTAGAACACTTTAATGGTCTCCTTTTTTTGTACACCATTTCTAGAAGGCTGCTATTAAAAGATAAGGTCATTTGTCTTTTCCTGATATGGTAAAAAAGATGTTGGCCAAATCTTACTTCCTCACAGGGTCTTGGGTACACTTTCCTGTTTGCAGTAGAAAAGAAGTAAGTCTTTGAGGTACCAGCCATTTAGCAGAAACAACAAAAAAGCCATGGTAGACAGCTGTCATGACTCCTGCAACAGCACTGGTTCAGTCATTTTAATAATTTATCAGAAGAATATTTAATTTTGTAGCTCATAAAGGAAGGTGACTTTAAGAGAAGAATGAGAGGTAGTGTTTCTGAAATTACCTGCTACAAAAAATAGTAGTTGCTTGCTGCTTAGAGGAGTTGTGCTAAAAAAGGAATTTTCCCATCCGTCTGTAAAATCATGTCTTGGAATCTGCTTAAAGTGTGTCTCCAAAACCTCTTTGTTCTGTTCTACATGGACAGAAAAACATGTAAATGTAGGAGTCAAGGTTACTTAGAGACTGTTGCAGTAATCCCAGAGTTATTTTTAAACTTGAAATATTTTGCAGAGTTCTGCCCCTCCGTGCTTTCCCCACCCCGCGCGTCCCCTGTTTTACTGTGAAGTAGTGCTTGAAAAATAGTAGTAAATACTTTATGTATGTCACCACTGGAAACATGTCAAGTTGTTAGGAGCAGAAGCTCATCTTACTCTTGGTTTGTACAGAGCTTGTGGTTGAGTGCTCAGGTCCTGTAGTTGGATCTGTGGAGGTTTTTGCCTGCTTACAGAGGGTCTGCTGAAGGCAGAGGCATTGCCAAGCTGCAGGACCAGAGCCAAGGTGGTCAGGAGGCTTATTCCTCACTGGCGAAGGGAAGGAGGCATCATGCTGTATGGTAGACAGTCTTGCTGTGGGTTTTTGAGTTTTTGTGTGTTTTTTTAAAAAAGTAATCAACATTGCTCGTGTAACTTACCTCATCTTAAATGGTACAGAACTGTATTTTCCCCTCCCTGTTCATGTATGTAACCCAGATATAATTTCCTGTAAATAATTGATCTACTTCAGCAATCCTCAAGAATGAACTATACCTATTTAGCAAAGTCTGAAGAATTTTTGAAGTCTCTTCAAACAGCATATTCTTTTTTTCTTTGATAAAGTATAAACAGAATGTCTTTTTCTTTTGAAAGAAGACATTTATAGAACTGACTTGTGCTTCCTTATCTTAAAATTAGTAGGCTATTGCAGTACTCTCTTCTTTTTTGCAAATTTATTAAGTGATCAGCTCTGTTTGAGGAGAGCAGGAGTGAGGTAGTAACTGAGAAACAAGAGGGTCCTTTTTGCAAAAGTCAGAAATTGTGAAACAAGCTTTAACTGGAAAAAGAGCTTTTAAAGACCTGAAGGGTAGCTTGTTGAAATGTAGCTTATGTACTAACCATGTCAAAGAAGGCAACTAGGTTGTTACTGGTAAAGTAGTTTTATGATAGAATATCTAGCTGTAAATTGATCTTGTTAAACTGTGGTCATGGGAGACCTACTTGATTGGTCCCACCTGTCTGTGAAGTACAATGGTGTCTTTGGAGTCTCCTTGCAATCACAGGTTCTTGTGCACCTAGCATAGGTCCCTGTTTCTTTGGGAGGGTCAGAACTTTTCCTTGGGTGCTTTGGAGATCTGGCAGGGGGTTGACCTCCTGAGGTTTACTGTGTTGGTTTTGAATCTTGCTTGTTATATCATACTTAGGTCTGTAGATATCTTGACTTGGGGCAGTCTCTGTACCTCCTGTTTGAGAGGATAATTCCATTCTGACTGAGGCTTTGGTGGGAAACCTTTCCCAGCCTTGAACTAAATGCTGGGTGAATTAGTAAGCATTGAAAAATGAGTCATATTTGTGTACTTACTGCTTTTATTATACTAGTGCCAGGAGGCCATAGATGGACTTGGGCTACATCACGTGAAGCAGCCCAGATGTCCAAAGGGTAGAGTGGGAACTGAAAATACAGGGAGGGTGTGTTGTTTCATGCTATGTTACCTGGAAAGAGTAGCAGGCATCTAGCAGAGTTTTGAAAGATTAGGATTTGCATAAAAGGGAGCAATGATCTAATATATTACACTTAGCTCTATGCTGAGATGTTCTTGACTTTGGTTGTTTTCCTGCTGCTCCAATTCGTGATTTACAGGTTTGGGAAAAAGATTGTCATTGGCTTTGGAGCTGCGGACGTGCAAACTAAACCGTAGGTTAATGTAATTGGTAGTAGACTAATTGGTAATAATGTAGTGTAATGTAACTGGCATGCTTCTGCCTCATGAGGCCAGAGGTACAGCACAAAAGCAGGGGTGCAGAGTTAGCTGCATCATCTATAGCAGCCCTTCTTCTGGGTAGCATACAACTTCCCTTACGGTGTTTCTCCTGAGTAATGATGGGAATGGTGATTAGCTGTGCTTAGCAGTGATGACAGTCCAGCTTTAAATAACATATGGAGCTTCCCAGCTGAGGACTTACTGAGCCTGAAATAAAACTGCTGAGAATCTAAAGCATTTTGTTCAGCACACTGTAAGAGCTGCGTTCTTAAGCCTGAGCTTTTGAACAGCAAAATACAGAGGCCGGAGAGAAATTAGTTCAATCTTAAAATTACATCTTCCTGAAAATTGGTGGCACAGGCTTCAGGTGGAGGATGGTGGTGCCCTGTGTTCCTCATCCTCACCACAGCCTATTTCAAGAGTTCCTAAGGCCAAGTTCCTAAGACTCAGGAACCACAGCCTGTTTCAAGAGTTGTTAAGACACTGTTGTCTGCCAGTGTTGGTCCCTTGGTCCCCCAGAGGAAATGGGTGTTCTCGTTCACAACTGCATGCCTCATCAGTGCTGTGGAAGGGTGCTTGCTTGCACAAGTAGACTTCTGGAGGAAGAGCCATCTTTTATTGCATTCTCTGTGCGCTAAATGCTCTTGCACATTTCCTCTCAGGTCTTTGATCACTTCAGGACCATGCCAGTGATGTAAATGCAAGGAGGAAAAGCCATGGTATTCAGAAAATATACATACTTTTAAAAGTCCAGTTTTTAAGACAATTAAAGTGGACTGATGATTTAGAAAACATGGGTTTGCTGATTGCAAGTGTGTGGTCATGTTCATTGTCCCCCTTAATCAGGTTTGGGAAGCTGACCCTGGTTTTCATCTTTACTGTGAAATGAAGTTTTATTTTAATGTCCTGAATTTCTTTACTACTTCTGCTAATTATTTTATCTAAACTGCGCCTTTATCTTTGCCACCCCCTCTTTACCTACCAAACAACCCTGTGCATCCATTTTTTGTGTGTGGACTTGTCATGCTTACATGAAGTTTGGAGGAGAAAAGCTAATTTGCTATTCAGTTAATTACTAAAACTTGCTAATTTCTCACTGAAATGGAAGTATATGTTTCATGTGATTTTCCAAGCTTATTAAAAGGTTTTCAATACTGAATCTTTCAGAATTAAATGCATAATGTAGCAAAACAAGCCAGGTTTGTTTCTCTCTCCTGGGCAGAAGTTTCTTTAAAATGTGAGAGAAGTTTCTGCTGAAATACTGTGCAGGCTGACTCTTACAAACAAGACTGAAAGGTGTTTGTGATGATGCTGTTTCAGTTCTGCTCATGCCTTCAGGAAATATGCTTAGTATTGAAATAGGTGTGAATAAGATGTGATTTTCTAGGAAGAATTGTTAGATAAGGAGAATTAGAGAGTTCTAGCAACTTTAAGCTTGTTCTTTCTGTTGTGAGTTCCTGGAAGAAATCACAGTGTAGTTTATTACAGTAAAACTTCTATCATCATCTACGGTCAGTTGGGCAAATTCTCATAATTACTCTAACTGCCTTCCTGGCACAAGGAGATTTTGGGGAACCCTGTTCTCCTAGCAGCCTCTCAAACTCAACAGAATAGTTTTTTAAAAAACCTGAATGCTCAGGCATATCTAGAAAAGTAATTTTGGGTGATGGCTTCTGCATAAGTAAAAGCACAGTATAACAGATGAGCACAAACATGATGTGAGAGGAAAATTAATGATTTTGGAGAAATCCAGGCTGACAACCACACTCAGGGTAGGCAATATTTGGTGATCCAAAGGAGGGTCCAGGAGGCAAAGATCCAAACAAACCTCTGCTCTGAGCCCTGTATGGGCCAGGTACCTTGTCTGGTAGAGTTGGGATTATGGCTGGGGGGAAGGGAGGTGCTTGGGAAGACTTCCAGGACTTGTGTCTTGGAGGAAGTCTCTGTGTCCCGGCTGCCCAGAGCCACAGATCCTGGGAGCCTCAGTACTCCATCCCTGATGCTGACAAGGACATAAATTTTGCTGTGCAGCTGTAGATTCCCAGGAGGAGTTGGATTCACAAAATGCCATCTGCTGGTATTGTGGAAACAGTAACATTTTCTACGCTTTTCTTTTTTAATTTGGCCTGTAATAAGAGGTCATTTCGTAAAAGAAATCTTTTTTTTCCCTGCTCTTTATCTCCAGAAGAGAGAATAGGTGCATTATTTTAAAACAAACTTTTGACTGTTGTGCAGCTTTTTCTTTCAGGGTTGTGGGTGGGGTTTTTTGGTGTGTTTTTGGTTTGGTTTGGTTTTTTGTTTGTTTGTTTTTGGGTTTTGGTGGTTTTTTGTTTTGTTTTTTTGTTTTTGTTTTAATTGCATATAAACTTGACGGTTATTACAGTGTAGAATCAAAATGTTAAGAGTCGAAGGGACCTTAAAAATCATCTAGTCCCATCTAGGGCTGGGACACTTTCCACTAGACACTGGATTGAGGTGCTCAAGGCATTGTCCAGCTTGGCCTTCAACACTGGCATGCTTACATACTGGCATCTAGCATTGTTCACAAACTCTGTGCATCCTCAAGCCCTCTCCTTCCATCTTCTGTGACTAATTATTTTCACCACAGCATTTGCTGTGATGTGGAACAACTCAATATGATGGTGCTTACAAGAAACCCTGTAGTTATTTAGGCTGCAGCTGGGTGTACACTTTTTCATCCCACTTCCACATGGACCCTGAGTTGGAGTCAGCCAGCTGTTACCTCAGTTCCACTGACGATGAATGAGGTTCCAGTCCATCTAGCTTTGCCCTGATGAGATGCAGACCCTCCTGGGACAGTCCTGCTGATAGCAGGAGGCTGGGAATTAGGGATGCGTGAGTTGGGTGTAGAGCCTGCAAGATTTCACGCTGCACTGCTTGCTCTGTGAGTGAGGTGAGCCTGAATGGAGGTGGCTGGGCACCTCTGTAGCTGTGATGGCGTCTAGTCTAGATGCTTCATCTCCCTGTAGAAGACCTGTTACACTATGGCCTCATAAATACTGTTCTCTGTAGCAAAGCTGTTTGGTTTGTTGAGTTTTATATCCTTTCTCTCAGTTAACTAAACATTTCTTGACAGTTACTCATTAAGATGGGCCACACCTTATGCTTTCCGACTGAGTCTCAGTGAACAAGAGGTACAAGCCCTGAATACACGTAGCTTTTTCTGGCTTGCCTCCAGGTTGGTTTATTTTCCTTTCAAATTGTGAGACCCTTTGGACTATGCTTCAGGAGGACCTGCAGCCTTTACCACACTGTAGTGCTCTGCAGTGGTTTTTTTTTTTGCTTAAAACTTTTGCTGTGAAGACAAGTATTTGAAAAAGAGCTGATGAAGCTGTTCTCTCTCTGGGTCTGTTGGATGTGTGAACCGTTCTGAAGAGTGCTGGAAAGGCTCAGGGTGGTCAAAATGTGCAGTAGTGAACAGAAGCAGCAAGCTGACTTGCTTTGCCCCTTAATCTCACACTGCTTCCTTTCCATATGGTGCCAGAAATACCCCACCCTGCACCCTGCTTTCCTGTTAAGGTGCCTAACTTGGCTTGCTGCTTCTACCCCCCTCAGCATACCCTGCACCTGGATACCCTAGAGTGGATACAAAGATGGAAATACAAAGTGTGCATTCCTTACTGTTCAAATGCTGCTAAATTAAATAATTTCATATTTGAGCATCTGCTAAAAGAAACAAAAAACTTACTTAAAGATCTGAGGTTAATTGCTTTCAGTTGCATTTAACTTGCAGGCTTTTTAAAAACTATCAGGTAGAAATGTGGATCACTGCATGCAGCAGTCTGCATGTGTAATAGTTAAAAAAACCCCCACAACAAACCATGACAAAACCACACAAACAAAAAACAGCACAGAACCCCACCGTGTGAGCTTCTGCAGAGCCCTTTAAGTGTAGTCTCTAGCTGTCACTGTCTGATACCAGCAGAGAAGCATCAGCCCTGATGGGTCGTTCTGCAGTTATTATATCTGGCGTCAGTCCATGCTACCGCCAAAAATGGCAGCGCTCCTTGCTGCTTCTTTCCTTCTTGTCCGGTGTCCTGGCACTCAAATTTCTGTGGCTGTACAGTGAACTAGTTGAGGGGAAACCGATCCTCTTAAACCTTTCTATTTATTTGTTGCTATTGAATTAACTTTCAGTCAATTGATTCTTTGCTCTGGTTCCCGGTGCAACCACGCGAGCCTGGTTTGCCGCACAAGCAGTAGCATCAGCCCAAGAGAGGGGAGGAGGTGGGAGGAGGATGTGATGTTGGGCCATCCTTCCTGGTAGGTGCTTGAACTTAATGAGTGGTGGCACCTGCAGCAGTTGTGCTTGCTCTGTGTCCATGCACATGTGTTTGTACCTGGGCTGTATATAGGCAATGTGTTCCTACTGAGCGTGTGTTTAGGGTGCTTGTGCTGAAGTGAGATCCAAACAGTGAAGCCAAAGCAGGCTGAAGAGGGCAGAAGTATGGAGACAGGAGCCCTGTGTGTGAACAGGTATAAGTTGACGCTTGGTGGAAAAGTCTTGAGAGCGCTAATTTGGATGTGAAGTTTAAAATTTGCAGAAACATGATACTGTCTCTCAGCACACCTTGGAGCCTTCGTAAAGTTTATTACCAGTTCTGACAGTTTAAACCAGCTCATGTTTGGGAAGGGATTACTGCACTTAGCTGCTAGCAGCCAGCTTCCAGCCTTCTGGAGGCCTCTCCCAGTACATGAAGGTCAACAGTGACCAAGAGTAAATCTCTCATAAATCTCATCACCTAAACTGACGTAAGTGTTCCAGTGAACAAAAGCAGAGTGTTACTTGGGACTTAGTGTATGTTTTGCAAGGATGCTGCCGCAGCCTGCTGCAATGTCCTTCTTGCCAAGCTGGGGATGCTGTGGCAAGGAGGTGGAGAATTGACTGGACCATTAGGGGCGTGAGGTGGTGCCTAATGGCTTGAGAGCTGCTGGGCGGATGGCTGCCAGTGGCGTTGTCCAGGTGTTGGTAATGGGGTTGACACAGGTCATCACCTTATTAACAGCTTCCATCACAGGCAAGAGCGTGCTGTCAGTGAGTTTGTCCATGACACCAGACTGGGAGAGGAAGAATCCATTCATGTGCTGGAGGGCAGGGCTGCCATTCAACCAACAAGCTGGGGCATGGGCTCACCAGCCTTGGCTACTCCTGCAAAGGCAGGTGCACCTGGGACACAATAACCCTATGCGACAGGATGGGCTGGACTAGACAGCAGATCTGCAGAAAAGAGCTGGAGGTCCTGGTGGACAGGCTGAACATGGATCAGCCAGTGTTTCTGTGGTTCTATGAAATTAAATCATGTTCTAGAGACCTTAGGAAAGGACAGAATAATAATGCTTGGGAAGTTCATAGTCCATATGAACTGAATGATTCATGAATTTGTGGAGGCAAGGTGTGTGATCGTGAGAGGTTTGCTTGCCCTGGGGAAGGCAAGCGGATATGAAGTGTAAAGGCTGCATTCATTTTTGTTATTTAATGGCTTCCGGGGACGTTTTAGCTGAAGTCCTGCACTGGTGATTTCTTTCTCCACACTGAGGGTAGAAGCGCTTGCAGCTTTTTTCTTTTTGCTTTCTGAAGTGTCCTGTAAGCAAGATGAGGAAAAGAGCAGTGGCACCCTGTTTGTGAATATGAAGTATGTCCTGCTAGATAAAACACAGAGATTGCTTCAGGGTGAGAAGAATATATTTTAAGCAGGAAAGAATGAAGGAATTGCCTTTTTTTCCATTACAGGAGAGTATAAATGTAATGGGTGTGAAGTAGTGATGTTCTTGGTTATGGTGGCTGGATATGAGGTTATTGTATTTAGCATGTCCTAGTACTTCTTTTAATGAAGTTCCTTGCAACTGTTTTTGTTTTCCAGCTCCTTGCAAGTGTTCGTTAATAGCACAGAGGGCAGAACTCTGCACGTTGATGAAAAACTACCAGCAAGCTCTTCATGACGCGGACATCCTCTGCCGAAACAAACCCCACTGGCCTGCGGTACGGTGCTTGCCTCTTGTAAAGACCAAAATGAAAACTGCTTCTTCTCGGGGCTTCTCTCTGTGCCGGGGACAGTGCTGCTGGGCGTGTTGTTGGAAAAACATAATGGCATTAAGAGGGCCAAAAATGTCTTAAGTTCTTCAAAGAACAAGTCTGGAAGGTCCTCAGAATGTCTCCAGCTGTTAGGATTTTGGTGGTGGGCAGCTGGTGGTGTGGTTTTGTTCATGCTGCTGCCTATTATCTGTTACAGCTTGTGCTGCAGCTTAGTAGCAGAATCAGTCCATAAGGCTCTGGCAGCCCAGGATGGCCCTGCATGTCCCTGTGGGATGATGTGTCCCCAGGAAGTGTGTGGCTTTGACAGCCTGCTGGCCAATGTGTTTTTCTGAGGAGCCACCCAGAGTGTATTTCAGGATTATTTTCTTTCCCTCTTTAATCCTAAGGTTTCATATCTGTGATGTCTACCTGTGTCATAGTGTTTCATAGAGGAGTTGGGATTTTTTTCATAACCAAAGGAGGTACTACAAGGAGCAGTGGGCAGTTTGAAGCAAGTATCAGAAATGATGTTAGAGAGAAACCGAAGAAGCACATGGTTCTTCACCCCAAGACAATGGTGACTTGTTACCACTGGTTGCCCGAGGCTGGACTGGGTGTTCAACAGTTCACCCCAACTAGGATTACACCTGCAGTCAGTCCCCCTCCTATCAGCAGCAAAACTGCAGTACAGGTTTGAGCAGATAAAGCCTCTGGCTGCTTTCTGGGAAGAGCGTAGTGTGGGGAACTGGGGAAGGATTTTAGGCACACATTGTTTTCCTGTGGAGACTAAGGAGGTGTTGCATAAATGCCTTGGCCTCCTGCCTCAGCAAGCAGGGCTGTGCATCTAGTGCTCCATTCCCAGTCAGGGATGATGCAGGGCAGGCAGAGAGGTGCTGTCTGAAACACTGAGTCTCTGGCAAGTTAGGTAATTGTCTCTGAAGGCTATCTGTCTTGTCATGCATTAAAACCTTTCATGTTGGAAGGCAGTTCATAATCTTCCCCTGCATCCAGTTTGCTTCTCTATCTCTGATAATTTCTCATCAAGTCAGGAATCCCATCTCAGGTGATGCTGGCTGGGTTTTGGTGCAGAGAGAGAAAAACGAATTGCGCACATTCAAATGTTTTCTTGAAGTGTCTTCTGTTTGCCTGAATCCATGGAAATGTGATGCGTGTCAGTCGTAGGCGGATAAAGGTTTCATTAATCACATCTCTGAAGAATGTTAATTGAAAACAAAATTTGTCATCATGGCGTAACCAGCAGTGTAACCAGACGTACTTCACTTGTGCTTTCATGTTTGTGAGGACGCGGACATAAGCTATGCTGACCCAGAATCCACATTCTCCAAGTTCTGGGCATCTGCTTTGTTTTGTGTATTGCAGCATCTCATCCAGTGGCAGAGATTAGCTCAAACATTTGCTGTGTAGTCAAAAAAACCAAACCCAACCTAAAATTAAACTTAATTCTGGGAGTATCTCCTAGGATGCAAGTGTTCACCTACCAGTATCTTTTGGGTTATTGATAACGGATGTAATGGCTTGCTGAGTTACTGGTGAAACTCCTTGGTATGCTGTAGTCATTGGAGCTATAGATAAGTTCGTTTCTTTTCAGTTGTTGTGAAAACCGGGTCCTTGGACACTGTAAGGCAGGGAGAAGTTTCCAGTTGTGTTTTTATATGGAGGGTAGACAGAGGTGCGCTCCTGCCTGCTGCGTGTGGTCCTGCTTGGATCTCCCCTTCAGTCTGATGCTTGTCAGAGGTATATGAAAATAGTGAAGGGAAGGTGGCAGCGGTGGTCTCTGCAGTATAGGGGCCTCTAGTCCCTGGGCCTAACTCCTGGTGTTGGATCTTTAGGTACTTGGTCTGTGGAGAGCCCAGCTCAGTCCTCCCTTGCAGGTCGGATAAGGACATTGCTCTTATGGCCCCAAAGGACGAGTCCAAACAAGCTTGTAGGCTCCCCAGGGCAGTGCTGTAATGCTGACAGTGATGGCAGGCGTGTAAAAGGTTTTGTACAGGCTGTGCAAGCATCCAGGTAAGGTGGTCAGGGTCAGGCCTCACAGTATCTCTCTTCTTACTGCACTGAGGAAAAGAAAAATGTATTTCACCTGGACAGAATCGATGTGTACTGAGACTTCTTGTACAGGTCACCAAATGATAATTGTGTTAATTAACCCGGCCTATGCAGTGCCTGCTACTTGCTTTTGGCATGAGCCTCCTTCTTCCAGTTCCAGTGGAATGGTAAAGATCTTAACAGGTCTCAGCTTGGATGACAGTATTGAAAGAAGGAGGGAGTTATCTGCTCAGGAAGATTGTGATACCAGATCTTCCAGCATTATTATGAAGAAAGAAAAGTGGATCTGCTTATCTAGCCAGTCTCTGAGATGAATGAAGGTGTACTTTCAGTACAGCCTAGAGATGTTCACATGGGTCAGAGGTGGACTTGTAGAGCATGCTTTTGTCTGATAAGCAAGAGGGAAATGTTTAAATGCACGCTTTGTTCCTTTTCATTGTAAAAGAAGTAATTTCCATAGTCAGATTAGAACTATCATTTGGTATCTGCAGGTAATTTCAGAGGTGAGGCATTCCTCTCTTGCTACTAGTAACAAGTAAAGTAGGATTTATTCCCAATCTGGCTACTATACCTGTTGGCCATGGATGTGTTACTCCAGAAGACGGGAGAGGTAGGGTGGGCTAAAATGCTTCAAGTTAAGCATTGATAAGTTGCTCTAAATTCATGATTTTGGGCCAAATAAAACAGGTGAAAAATTATCTGTGTCCTAGTAAGACACCCAGTAGAAGTGACTATGCTGAACTCTCTCAGCTGCCACTTCCAGGCTGCCCTGTGCCACTGCCTTTTCTGTGCAGCTGCATTACTTTTTAAGTTTGTCCTGATATGTGAAACTGTTCTCTGGTGTATCCAAGCACTCTGGGATGTGTCGCTGGGATGTGTCATAGACTTTGTCCCTGAGGGGAAAAACACCCCTCCTCATTCCCAACTCTTCTCTCAGGAAATGAGGAATGCCTTTGGCAAGGGATGGTGCAGCAGAGGGTTCCTGGGGAATCTTTTTTCACCAGAAGGGACTGAATTTCTTTCAGTCACACGTCGGACAGGTTGTTACCCAAAAAGCATCTTGTTCTTCTCCTGCAGAATGACTTGAACTTTCAGGTTTGTTTTCAGGTGTCTTGCTGCCACTTCAGAAATGATCTCTGGATTTGTACATTTCCTTTGTGTGAACAGGGCCATTATGTGAAAGCAAAAGCTCTTTCTGGATTGGAAAGGACTGAGGAAGCATTGAAGGAGTTTCTTTATTGTGTTGCCTTAAATCCTGAATGGAGCTCAATGAAGAAAGAAGCCCAAAAGGTATAAAATGTATTTACTGGCTACTTGGCCATTGTGCTGCTTTTAATCTCACAGCCAAGTAAAATTCATGGTATTTCAGGTGATAGTAAACACCCAAAGGATAGTTTGATTTATTAGATTCTCCAATAAACCTTTTTAGCATTATGCTATGTGAGGCATCTCTTGGGTTTGGTTGATGGCTCAGCCAGAGGGATTATATATTTGTGAATTCCACTGCGTAGGCTTGAGGCTGCTAATTTTAGTACCCATCAGAAAATTACTTTTGTGTGGGAAGTGGCAGAGGATTGAGAAGAGGAAGCTGTGTGCTGCCCTGTCCTGGAAAAATCATGCAGTCTTTGTAGCATTTTGTCCCTTTTGGGAAGTTAGACACGTTAAGTGCTAACAGCCCATCATCAGGTTCTTTGTGACCATCCATACAGGCAGCTTTTTCTAAAAACGAAACAAGGATTTGGCAGGATGCTTGGTGGGGACTGGTGAGAGGGGGAACAGGCTCTACACAGCTTTAAGCTAGGGGTTAAATATACTTGAGGATGGAGAAGATGGATGAGGGGCACAAGGAACGTTTAAACACATCTCTGTTAACTGGTTTTAATGGGAGAGCATGGTCTGAAGGATGCTGGAGGCAGGGTCTGAGTGTCAAAATGGAGATGGGTAGGGTCAGGAGAAGGGTGCAACAGACTGCCACCCTGGATGCTCTTGGGGAGCAGAAGCCTTTGGTAAGAGAGGTGGGCACCAGAAGAGCACCTTGGAATGTGACTGTGGTTGTGGTGGGAACTACCATTCAGGTTTCCCATGGGCATTGGGGAATGCAGGATGTCCTGTCCTGGATGTTGCAAGCTTCTTGGCATCTAGAAACTGTGAAGTTTGTGCATCTGTGTTCATACAAACATAAATATCTATGTTGTAATTATTAATTTTTCTTTTTTTTTCTCTCTAATTGACTAGATAATGTGTGAGATGTTTTTCCCAGCCTTTGAAAATGTGCATGATAGTCTAACAGCACCTTTCTCTAGTCGAACATCGCATACAAGATTGAAACCTGCCTTTCTGAGTAGCATAAACACACAGTCAGCTGTGGAAGATAACTCTGTTGCTGGGTCCTCAAAGGTAAAGCTTTCAACATACAAATACCAAAAATAGCACATGGATCTTTCTGATCTGTGTGACACTGTCTTTGTCTGCACCCGTGTAGGCACTTACTTTCATGGTAAGACTGTTCTCTCCATTGCTATTGGATCTCTTATTGGGATGTACTTCCTCAGAAAAATAAGAATGAACCTTTTTCTTCAGAAAACAATGTGATGCCTTCACAGGGGGGTCAGTTATATTTGTGTTTTTTTCCACTGAAGATTTTAGTATGACAGGAACATAATTTCTAGAGACAGGAGCTGTAGGGAGAGACATGGCCCTACTTCATGCAACTGGGAAGTGACCCTTGATACAGACTTTTCTCCATTGCTAGGCTCCTTGTGGGAACATTGATCCCACAAGGATCAATTTATTAGCTGATAAAACTAATAGATAAAAGCAAACCAAAATTGTCTCATGCTGTGTATAACTGTTCTTATTTTTTTAGGATACTATGTTCAGGTTAACAAAAACCCCGTCCCAAGAATCTGATGTATTCAGAAGCACTGATTCTTCTGTTACCCATCATGTTCTGGATCTCTACTTTGATGACAACAAGAAGTCTTTGGGAGCTATTCTCTCCAGTTTACCTGGGGTTGGCTTAAAAAGAAAGCTGTCCAGTGATATGAGGGATTTGCAGAGCTTGGATGTCCCCAATAAGATCCTTAAAAAAGGTTTGTGTTGTGGCTTAGAAAAGCGATTTCTCTTGCACATACTGAAAAACTGTAAACTTTTTTACTCCTCCCTTTTTATAGGTGTCAATAAAACATTCCCTACAGGAATTGGGATAATATTTTGTTCTCTGGTGTGTCTGTTTCTGCTCTAAAAACCTATTTACCTTATTCCAGAGCAGTTTAACTTCATTGAATGAAAACTGTATTTTTCTTTCTCAGATGGGCCATTTCCAATGTAATGTGTGTGTGTAATCCACGCACAGTTCAGTCTTCGTGTTGCTAGTGCTGTTTCCATTTCCTAGGTCTCAGCTATAGCTGAACTTCATTGTCTTTCTGTATGATTAGAAGATGAAGTAAGCCTGCAAACTAATCTTTAACTGGCATTAGAAACGATCACATGCAACTTTACATTAAATTTTCCAGGCAAACCAAGAAGCCTTTTAAAGGGTAATAAGCCTCCACCCCCTAGTTTTCTGTTACTTGATAGCTGTGCTTACAATCTGAATGCTTCTCAAGCTTCTAACAAAGACCTCCAGAGTGGCTTTAGTACTCAGGGCTAAAAATGCTGAAGGCACTACTTCACTGAGTAGTGTAATAATTGGTTAACATAGACTTTGAAAACGTTGCTGTGCTGGTGTGAATTTTTTCCCTTAAAGAAAAAAAAAACAAACTTGCACCTTGACGAGTTTGACTTCTGCCTCAAACTGTTACAAGTCTTCAAGTACAGCTGTCTGTCTGCGACCTCTACAAAAGATCAATATATGGCCAGTTTCTGATCACGTTGCTGTGGAGGAAAAACCCCTGTACTTGCCTGTGAACTGCAGACTCAGTAAATAGATTGTGAAATCTGACCCACCTGTATCTTCACAAGGAAGGCCAGAGATCGTGTTTTACCCATAAGCGCTAGTTTCTGGTCTGTGCTAGGTCCCAGTGCCATGTTACTATTTGCAGAATTAACACAGCCAGGTTCTTGCAATTACTAAATGCTAACATATGAGATGTAGGTTAAAGATAGCACTGTTTTTCTCTGTAGGCGACACACCACCTATCCTGTCTGTGCTCGAGATAAACCAGATGCTGAGCATAAGTTACTGTTTAACAAAGCATCCTAGTATTTTAACTTAACATAAAAAGCAGAGATTTTTAACAGTCAAGAATTTGGTTAATAAAAAACGTGGAGGCAGCAGTCACGGCTCTGTTGCAACTCATCACAAAGATGCAAATTGTAAAAGAAATTGCAGAATTTGCTTGTGTAAATGTCAACAGAAGCTGGAGCTGATAGCTTTTGAGCCTAAATAATGCTGCTGTGAAGTTTGAAGTGCATACCCTTAAAGTGAGTTTAACCCGGAGATATAAACCACCCCCAAAAATCAATCTGGGCAGAATTTTAAGTGAACTGTTTTGCCTCTCTGTTTGTGAATTGTTGAGCTAGTAAAAGCTGTGTTAGCTAATGCATCTCCAGTAGTCCTTTAACTTTTAAGTTGTCTGAAATTTGGGATTTCTGCAACAGCCTAGTCTAGAAAAATGTAAGCTTTTTTATATTTGTGAGAAAAATTGCCCCTGCTGAGAATTCTATAATAAACAGTGATGAAATATTTTGACTGTGTGTAAACAAATTAAATGCTGGACTTAATGTACTTTAAAACATCTGGCCTGGCTGATGTGGGGGTGGTGGTGGGAAAGCAATAGCAGAATATTTTAAAAACTACTCTAGAAAAACCCACAACACAATGATTTTTGGAGAAGCAAATAATGGGTATTCAGCTCTAAAGTGTATTCTCTGGCCACAGACATCATCCTCTGTTCTCCGAAAGATCTGCCAAAAAATCTAAAACTTAGATGGGAAATATGTTTGTTAGATACAAAACTTCCGAAAAGAAAGACACGAATCAGGTTTTTTATGAAAAAGTCAACAGTGTAAAGAATGTTGGAAAATGCAGTAATGCTTACATATTTAATGATCTTCTTGACTACTTAGATGGAGATGTTTTACCTGAAAACATCACTGACTCTTCAAGTGAAATACCAACAACTCTGGTGGATGCCTCGGACTTTGAGTGTTCCCTCTGCATGAGGTATGACTGTGTTGACCTCGCAATAACATAACAAAGCCTCTCTAGCTTTTGAAAAAAGTTTTCATGGTGCAAGAAGAGAAACCTGCCAGAGAATGTCTAAATCATTACTCTTCCTTTTTGCTGAACCTTACATCTGGCAAATCTTTACAGATGTGGTTTTCCATTATGTATGCTGTTCTCCATTGTTTACCACTTCTAAAAATTAAAACCTTTTCTGTATCCTTAGATCTAACACTGTCACCTGTGCTTTGTACAAAAGCAGGAAAGAAAGGAAGAGCTAGGACTAGTCACTCCTCTCCACGCATTGGGAATTGTTTTTGTTGGCAGCTTAGCTTTTCTGTTCCATGTTTTCATGTTAAGGTTGTTCTACGAACCTGTTACCACACCCTGTGGACACACCTTTTGCCTCAAATGCCTTGAGCGTTGCCTTGACCATAATCCACTTTGCCCACTCTGCAAGGAGAAGCTGTCAGAGGTGAGTATGTCTTTGCCCCTGTTAACAAAACTGCACAAAACTGTGTTCTTCTGAAAGCCTCTGTGTGGAGATTTTCTGTGCTCTGCTTGTGAGCTGCATCCAAAGAAGTGTGGCCAGCAGGGTGAGGGAGGTGATTCTGCTCCTCTGCTCCTCTCTAATGAGACCCCATCTGGAGTGCTGCATCCAGCTCTGGGGTTCCCAGCACAGGGGAGCAAGTCCAGAGAAGGGCCATAAACATGGTCTGGGGCTGGAGCACCTCTCCTATGAAAAAGGCTGAGAGTTGTGGTTGTTCAGCCTGGTGAGGAGAAGGCTCTGGGGAGACCTGATCTCAGTCTTACTGTACTTCAAGGAGATTTATAAAAAAGATAGGGACAGACGTTTTAGTAGAGGGGTAATGCTTTTAAAGTGAAAGAGAGTTGATTTGATCAGAAGAGATTAGATGTCAGTAAGCAATTTTTTACCATGAGAGTGATGAAACGCTGGCAGAGGTTGCCCAGGGAGTTGGCAGATGCTCCATCCCTAGAAACATTAAAGGTCGGGTTGGATGGGGGGCTCTGAGCAACATGATCCTTTTGAAGATGTCCCTGCTCACTGAAGGGGTTGGACTAGATAACATTTAAAGGTCCCTTCGAACCCAAACTATTCTATGATTCTGTGAAACCAGAACAAGACAGTACTGGCAGCATCAAGCTGTGCACAGACATTATTTACTCAAGGATATATTTGGCATTCTCTGGAAGACAAGTGGTTTTGCTGGTTCTTTAAGAAATGGAGCCTTCCAGAATCACATCAGGCTTGTGACTGGGGACCCCCAGCAATAGCCGTGTTCATACCCTATTTCCAATTTATGTGGAAACTGTGGTGAATGTGAAATGGTTGCTCCTTGGTCAACACTTGTCAGCAGCAGACAAGGTGTCTCATGCATAATACTTCTTGCCAGTAAGCTGGCAGCCTTAGATGAAAAAGATACATGTATCTTTGTAAAAGTGAGGATGGACTGCCTTTTCTTCCTGTTTGTACAACTTCTGCCAAAAAAGGGTATGGGCTTAGGGTTAAAAGGACAGTGGGGTGAACCACATAGGCTGAAGTGGAAGTTTTGGTGCCTGGAGGCTGAAAAGGGTGAGGAATCTGTACAGTCCTAACTAATGGGCACTTTGGTCTCAGGGAAGAATGGATTGGGAGGAAGAGATGTTACTTGTCTTCTTATTGTCAGACTTAAGAGTTGACTCTTCCTTGTAGTTTCTGGCAAGCAGAACTTACAAGAAGACCGTCCTTACAGAAGAGCTGATAGTCCGTTACTTGCCAGAGGAATTATCTGAAAGGAAGAAAGTTTATGAGGAAGAAATGAAGGAATTGTCAAAGTAGGCTCTCTTTATACTACTGACAGCTGTTAAAAAAGTGTATTTTTCAATCTAAATTGCTGAAGAAGATTAATTTGCTTATGAAA
The DNA here is from genome assembly GCA_013398955.1 of Callaeas wilsoni. Classification (NCBI taxonomy): domain Eukaryota; kingdom Metazoa; phylum Chordata; class Aves; order Passeriformes; family Callaeidae; genus Callaeas; species Callaeas wilsoni. The sequence continues at coordinate 23,519 of VWPU01021103.1, forward strand.
ATGCACCAGAGGAATGAATTTGTAAATGAACCTGCCAGATGTTTTGTATTTTTGACGTGTATGTTGCAGATAAACAAGTAACAAAGTGCTTGGATGGTGGAGAGGCACAGCAGTATTCTTAAAATAATTGCTTTTTCTTCTGAAACAACATAATAGCTTTAGAAGTTACAGTGGGGGTTTTCTGGGAGTAGAATTCAAATTATAAATGGGTTATACTTCAGGTCAGGAGAAGTTCAAGGATCCAGTTTTGTCAGTGACTTCTGAATGTTGTGCTATAACTCAGCTAAAAAAGAAAACAAAACATGCAGTTAATCCTGAAAAAAATTAAGTGGATTAGTGAGCTTCAAAATCAAAGGGGTTTACTGAGTTTGGGGATTCTCTGCCATTTTGCTTTGAACATGGCTGGTTCTTAAGTGCTTTGTTACTGTGAAAAGTTGTCACCAGAATGTTGCCATGTGTATCTAAGATGTATCAGTATGCATGACTTTGGGAAATTTGCTATTTCTTGACTTTTTTCCTCTATAAGAGTAGGTTAGAGGGATTGTTTACTTAATGTGTTAATGAAAAGAGTCCTGAAATATTGTTTGTCTTGTGAAAATGGCAAACCTCGAGGCGATACACATTTACAAATATGGAGTGTAATGAAACCATTTGTCTTGTATTAAGGATATATGCTGAATATAGCAGCACCCAGAAAAAAAAGGTGATTTTTTTTTTAAACAATTTTCTTACAGTTTGAATAAAGATGTTCCCATCTTCGTATGTACCATGGCCTTTCCTACCATCCCTTGTCCACTCCATGTCTTTGAACCTCGTTATCGCCTAATGATAAGAAGATGCATGGAAACTGGTACCAAGCAGTTTGGCATGTGCTTAGCTGATGAATTAAAAGGGTAAGGAGATGAGCTGAGAATGTCCTGTTGTTGCAGAAGCTGCTGTGAGCTAATGGAATACTGCAGCACAGTATACTTGTCTCCCCAAACCAGTGTGTTTCCTTCCAGTCTTGTATGAACCAATACTAAAGTTGCTTACTTCTTAGTTTTGAACTTTTAACATTCCTTTTTACACAAAGATGTAATTTTATTGCTCCCCTGTTGGATAATAGCAAGAATGCAACTCATCCTGCTACTACAGGCTCCAAAAATAGCATTTAATTGGCTGCATTTTTGGAAAGCTTGCTGGCCTGTTTGTTCCAGTGAAAGCTGATTGTCTGGGTAAGGTTCCTCCTCTGTCTACTCAGTTAAAAAAAAAACAAAACAAAACAAAAATAAGGCAAAACATCCAGATCTCCCATAGCTTTCCTGAATGAGTGGTATCATTCTAATGAGACAAAGTATACCCTTGGCTGAGAAGTCTGTTTTGCTGCTGAATGTTGAATTTGAATGTTTGTCTTTACTGCTGTGTTGCAATGTCTAAACTATCTGCAGTGAGTGGGTTACATTGTCTTTCTATATAATCATATCTTTCATTCATTTTTGTGAATTCTGACACTGATGTGTTTCCAGCTCCCTATGCAGAGACTGACTAGATTAAAGGTCCCTTACAAAACAAAACTATTCTGTGATTCTACAAAAGCCTTCAAGTTTAAGTATTTCACAGATAATGGGGTTTTGAGACCATGCTCATGGGAGAAACATGAGGTGGTCTTGAGAGGTCTGCCTTACGAGATGCAATAGTTGCTGACTTCGGAAGTTACACTGGCATAATGCAGGCTGTAGAATGGATGATGAACGTGGGAATTTTCAAGAACGCATTAGACAGGCATCCTCAGGAGCAGCGTTTTTGTATGGGATCATCACTGGAGCTGAGAGGGGGGCAGTCATTACTGAGGCTTGGCAGCCTTGTCCACTTCATGTTTCTTGGAGGGGGGGATATTTTATTTCTCTCCCAGACTGAACAGTAAGGTAGCTGTAAGAATACAGGAAATGCTGCAGCTTCCAGTCAGCTGTGGCTGTGCTGCAATGCCATTTGGCGTGCTGTCAGTACTGCACTCAGTGGAGTTCAGACTCCAGCAGCAGCTGATGCTCCACAGTCCCTTTCAGGCCTATTACCAATTTTCTGGAAGTGAATACTTGTGAGTGTGAGGACAGAATTACTGTAGTACTTCAGTGATAACTCTCCTTACATCTCTGCAGGCTTGTGGAAGAGCCAAACTTATTTGGAGTCAGGTAGAATAATACAGAGGGCCAAGGCGTTAAATCTCCAAAACACAATAATTGGTTTGTTAGATAATATCATGAAGGGTATTTTAAAATGCAACAGTATGGTTAGATTTCTATGTCCTGTCTGTTTTTAGTTACTAAAATAATTAAACTTTCTGAGCATGATAAATCAAACACTGAAGTGCAGGAAACCTTCATCTGCAGACACCTGGCAGGCTGTTCCAGCTTCTTACACAAGTAAAGAAGTTCTTCTGTTTATTCAACATTGCGAAATCAACTTGGGAATACCAGAAGTGGGGAAACTTGTTTTGCCTCATCTACTGAGACATGGATACATACCTCCCTTGAAAAACAGTGACAAAGCATGTTTGGTTCATTATCTTCCTCTGTTTTATTTCTCCATTTTAACTTTTAATTGGTAAAAGAATATAAGCTCTTAATGTTGTCAGCACATTTTATGCCTGTCTCCAGGTGCTTTCTTGTCTCTCTTACTGAGGTTCTTGTTTACCTAAAAGTAACTCCTCTAAGAACCACAAAAAAGAAAAAAAATCATCACTTCTATAATAATTTCTAAATACAGTATGAATGTCACTAAAATCATTAATTGAAAACAATTGCTATGTAGCTGTTTAAATAGTATGTAGTGTAATATTGCTATAATAAACTAACAGACTTGCTTTTTTTAATCAGTCCTACTGGTAGAGCACCAGGACTTAGCTGTGTGCAGCTCTGCTCCTCCTGCTCTTCCTGATTTTTCTCCTGTACACTGGCTGGGAGAGAACAGTTGTTCACAGTGGTGAGCTTCCCCCCACCCGTCCTAAACCCATGATTTCTGGTAGAACAGAAACAGGAGTCATTTCTTCATCACTCCATTGTAAGAAATGGCCAAGCCCTAGTAAAACAAGCATTTCCACCATAAAGAATTTATCAGACCCTGCAGGTTTGGTATCTTGAGATGAGACTAGATACAGTGCTTTCTCCTGCTTAGCAGTAGGCTGAGGTGTAGACCTGCAAATGTGGTGAAGAGTCATTGTGCAATCAGCCTCTCTAGTGAAATCACTGCACCACAAAGGTAGAGTTAAGTAAGCTTGATAAAGTAAAAGTTAATTGTGTACCTGTTTCCAGGGTGTAATTAAAACCTGTGCCTACTTTAACTATAATGGATACAAATGTGCTTTTGTGAAGAGGATATTTTGGGTTTGGTTTGACTTTTTTTAAAAAAGAAATGCAAGAAAAGACTTGCTATGTAGAAAACCCTTTTCTCCTAAAGCCTGCAGTCTTCTGCTTACACCCTGGAGTAGGGGGATAGCCCTCACAGCCATGCATTTGTTCCTCAGTTTCCGTACTTCCTTACAGTATCTTTACCCGTCTTGTTTTCTTTGCAAACCAGATGAATTTGCCACCAGCAGCTGGCAACTCCCAGTATGAAACACGCTTCATTTTGTTTCCTGTCCCTTTCCAACCCTCCCACCCCACAAACCTGCCCTGAAAATGCTGCTGCCCAGGTCCTCTGAGGGAAGGCAGAAAGGGTGGGGGTTGTGTGCCTTATGTGAATAAGCAGAAATGTATTGTCACCAAAGCAGAATCCTCTTTCAAATAAGAAATGGTGAATTAGGCCCAGTATTTGTCCTGATGTCTATAAACACTTGTTGATGACTTCCACTTTTATGCCCTTCTGTCATTTCAGATTTGCAGATCATGGCTGTATATTAGAGATCAGGGACGTAAAGTTTTTTCCTGATGGACGCTCAGTTGTTGATACAGTTGGTGTCCGTCGTTTTAGGGTCTTAAGCCATGGCCAGCGAGATGGATATAACACAGCAAACATCGAGTATCTTGAAGATAAAAAGGTGATCTATGGTGCAAAGTTATTCATACCCATGTATTGCTGGATTCACTTAAATAGCCTTTCCTTGTTGCATTTCAAGCTAGCTGTGCATTATTTTTAAGCCAATATCATTACAAATACACTAAAGCTCTGTTATAAAAACCATGGAACAAACTTTGTATCTTCTTTCCCTTTCTTCCTTTCTTCCCTTATAATTATCTCTGCTTAAAGTGTTACACTCCTTTCATGGATCTCAGAGTAGCTTCTAGGATGTTGAGGTCATGCTGTGTAGGTGAGGTCAGAGTAACATTTTAAAACTGGTACAGAATTTAAAGCCTTCTGAAAGCACATGCTCCTGTTGGTAGAGAACTGGCTGTTCTCTTGCACTGAGCAGACAGTTGGCACACTTCATATGTCCTCCAAGCTCTCATTTACAGAATGGGTCCTCAAATACATGTGGGAGTCTGCTCTTAACATGAGTTCTTAGCGACACATAGTTAACCATGCCCTGTACAAGCATCCATTAGAGCTGACTGAGAGCAGAGAAATGCAGAGAGGGGAGTAGCTTTTAAAAACAAGTCCTCTTAGCAAACCTGCATCAAGGCAAGTGTTTGGGATGGGCATTGGCCAAAGGCTGAATTTTTGGCCATGCTTTCTGGATCATCTTCAGACCATGTCTATAAAACCTTGGTAGCTATTAACATTGAGCTTAGCAGTAATCTGATGAAGTCAGTTTGGTCATACACCTCTAGCACACTCTCACAGTTGAAGTGAAAATCTGTAAAGCCTTGGTAGTGCTTTTCTAACCTGTGCAGAGTGATGCAGTTGTTTGCCAGGGCATGAAAGGTTGAGCTCATGGAGATGCCTCTGTGTGTGAAAGGCTGGAATAGGCAGTCTGCTCAGAGTGAGGGCTGTGCTGTGTTTAAATCCCTAGTGAAGAGTTGTGGAACTCAGGTATACAGGCTTAGCTTCTAGATGGTGCCAGAGACCCACCTCTTCATAGTTAGAATGAGATTTACCTTTTCTCACATTGGAGGCTGGTGTCTGTTCAGTGCCCTACGTTCATGATATGTCTGATGGTGAAAAACCTCAGTCCAAAGATACCTGTTTTATATGCTCTTAGATGAGATTAATTGCTCTCTAGAACTGCTTGTCCTCGATTGTGAAGGGCATCCAGAGCAGCTAGATCAGATGTGTATCTGAGTGAGTAGCATAGGTGAAATCACCTACGTGATGCGCACATGTTAAAGGGAAAAAAAACAACCCCAAACAAAAATCCAGAATCAAAACCCTCAAAAAATCCCCACAAGTCACCAATTTGTATTGGTTTTTGCTTATGCTTTTTTTCCCCCTAATAGCTAATAGTAGGCCTGTGCAACTAAAACACTCTGCTTCAACAAGGGTGTTTCTTTGTGGCTGTTTCTGATATTGGGAAAGCATCACTTTCCCTGCTTCCTGCCTGCTCGGGTGTCTACCCTCCTCCTTCTCCTTGGCTGTCCTACCATGGCCTTAACACTTCTATAAAATAGTGCTGGTCTCTTAAGTGCTGTAGCCCCCTCCATCTCTGTGCTCGGTGGCAGTAGTGTTTGTTTTGTTTTGCCAGATGATGTACCACTGTTCAGAGGTCATTCTGTGACAGGGACTCGAGATTATGGGTTTAAGATGATAAATAAGTTCTGGGATTAGAGAGCATATTCTTCTATTATGCCAGCATTTAGGAATGGATTCTAGTGAGGCATTTACTGCTTCAAGAAATACCACTTCAGAACACCTAGGGGCGGGTAAAAAGATTCCAGCATCACTGATGCCTTGTAGAGGCTGACCTGGAACAGAGGCCAGACAGAGTGAAAGGATCAAGGGTAGGTATTTATTGAAAGGCCGTCACAGGGTACACCTTGGGCAGTGCAGGAGTCTCGCAGAGACTGCACCCAGGATGGACACAGTCACACGGTTTTCGGACAGATAGAAGTTTTGTCCCTTTGCATATCAGAGGTTAATTGTCCAATTACAGCTTCAGGTAGTGGAGTCCCATTCTCTTAGTTTGCTCCCCCCCAACTCACTTTTGTTTTCATTTCTCGGGGCCTGAAACAGTGAGGTGTCCTTGATTCTCAGGCCTAGAGAGGAATTGTTGTGTCTGACAAAAATGGGAAAAGCAGTTGCTAACACTATATGGAGTTCAGAGTTATACACTAAAGAATTGCAAGATTACAAATATATGAAAATATAAAAGCTAAAATCCTAAGGCATCATCACAGGTTTGAAATCTGAGACTTAGGCACAGTTGGTTTAGATAAGGACATTTGAACAGCTGTAGTCACTGCATTATTTTGCTTCGTTTGCTTCTGGGGAAGCATATGGACTGCACGGTATCAAACCTGTTTTGTTCCATCTCCCTTCTTTTGACAATAAGGTTGAAGGACCAGAATATGAAGAACTTGTCCGCCTTCATGATTCAGTCTATGATCAAGCTGTTGCCTGGTTTACTTCTCTTAAAGACAATATGAAAGTGCAAATTCTCAATCATTTTGGATCTATGCCAGGAAAAGAACCAGAGCCACAGGTAATAAAACCTGCCTACTTATGCAGCCTTATTCTACACAGAATTTAAACACCAGACTGTTTTCTGACAGATTTTTGCTGTGGTTGTGTACATTCTAGACCCTTATTTACCCAGTTTTGGTCTGTTGGCATGAAGCATGGTAAACAATATACCTGTGTAATTTGGTAGCTGAAGAGATAAGTCTTAATGGTGTATACAGATAAAGAGAAGACCTGCAATTAAGTGTTCAGTTGTTGCTTGTTTTGTGGTGACTTTCTTAGCAAAGAGAAGGTGAGAAGGAAGGTGATGTTCTTCGTGGGGCTGTGCTGGTGAATATGTAATGCATGTTTTTCCATCCTTTTGCAGAGCAACCCCAGTGGTCCTGCCTGGTACTGGTGGCTCTTGGCAGTGTTGCCTCTGGAAAACAGAGCTCAGCTGGCTATATTGGCTATGACCTCCCTGAAAGATCGTCTAATCGCCATCAGACGCGTATTGATATTTGTGACTCGCAAAAGACCCAGATAACATGGACTGGTGTTGTGAGTGGGCACCGAAAAACATCTCATGACAGGTTGTTCTGGGGGAGGGCAAAGGGGGAGGGGTTGTTTTTTTGTATTTTTTAAAGATTCCTTCAAGAAGGAACAGCCCTTTCTGACTGCATCCTGCATCCATCGATTGCATCGGTTTGTTATCTGGGTATTCACCAAACCTTGCACACTCTCCTGTTGTCCTGGTGAAAACTGAGCCTCTACAGAGCTGTGCTACATTTAGAATGTAGCTGATGGATGTGGATAATTGCTTCAACGTACTTTGATAGAATTGATGTTTCTAGCCAAGAGAGTTAAGTAGTAGAGTAGCGCCATTGGCCTGCATGTGATCTGGATTTTCACTCAGTAGGAAGAGGAAACTGGACAGTGGATTGAAGAGGTGTTTCCTAGACTTTCTTGAAGGTAGTGAACAGAAGAGGAGTTACGCTGCCCAGCAGAAGTATGCACAAGGACTATAACCAACAGTACTCTCTGTTAGTGATTGCAAGGCAGTCTGTCATACACCCACATCTCCCTCTCTCTCTCTTCAGCAAATAACAGTCTGAGGAAAAAACAGGTTAAGCCGTTTGTAGTCAAGGCATCTGAGGATGTTTATCTGAAAGAATAATAGCTACTGAATAAGCACACTATTTGGTAGCCTTAGGTAATCCCTCCTTTGTGATTTACGTGTTGTAGCAGAATAAGTATATACAAAATATTTGGAAAGATGTACTTTGGTTTCTTTGAAGAGAAAACCCACAGTAATCCTAGCCGGTCTTACTGCTAAATTCAAACTAAGCCGCTCCCTAAAGTATGATAAACACTGCTGTGAAATAATGATTTCACCCCAAGTACGAGGGAGGCGTGCTGCAGTTTACTCTGAACACCTGCTCTGCGAGTGGAACCAGTGAGGATGAAAGGTGGGGAGGTTTCCATCTCCCTCCTTCCTGCAGCGTCATGCCAACCTCCCGTTACATTGGGATGGTCTATCCTGAACGTGTTTCAAACCCGAAAGTATTGTAGTTTAGTACCAGTTGCTGTATGTGATGGAAATCAGTCCACAGTAACACCGTGAAAGGAGTCACAAACCGAACCCATAAAGGCAAGTCTCAATGCAAGCTTCAGTCAGGTGTTAACCTTCATTTGTCTCTTTAATTATTTTTTTATGTATTGTTTTGTTAATATCTAACTTTGATAGCTATTAAATTGATCGCTTGTCAGTCAAATGATCAACATATGCTCAACTGCCAATGAAAAAACTCAGTGTTACCAATTCAATTGGCATAGTTTCCTATAACTAGAACTGATACTACCAACAGGGAAAAAAAGTTGACTTGAATCTCCATGTGCTGCAAGCATAGCAAGACCAATGTAAAGACTTGTTCATGTGCAGAAGTCTGGTAAGAAGAAATGGCTGCTTACCTAAATGGTCAAAGTGCCTGGTTTCTTTTTTAGTTCTTTTCTCCTTATTTGTCAATGAAGAGGTATTTAAACTTTTTTTTTCCACTTTGTACATGAATTCTGGAAGAAGACTGCATTAAAATGCAGTGATTTGGATATATTACCTGCTCTCTTTGGGTATTGTAGTTATAACCTCTGTGGTCTGGGAAACAAAAATTCAGTTTTTTTTCCTTTCAGCAAATAGCTACCACAAATGGTTTCTGTAACATACCCTGAATGTACTGTAACTGCCTCTACCTTGAACACGCCTTTTCTATTTAAGTAGTTTGTAAGTATACTCTCTGAATTGTGAAGTGCATAATGTACAACCAATGATGTCATAACCTCTACAGTAGCCTTCTGCAAGTTCTGCTACCACCACCAAAATACTCAAAATTCAAGTTGAATGCATTTCCTCCAGGACTTGAAGATGATGGAGAGGAATTCACTGAAGTATAAAAGAATTCTTGTATTCATGGGGAGGAAATGTCGAAGTCAGTAGGTCTTCAGCCCACTGTCAGCTGAGCTACTGAAGCGTGATTTCACAAACTAATTCTCGGACCAGAAGATGGACTGTATTTGATCTCGCAATCCTTTCTGTTCAGCTTCCTGTTCTTCCCATTCCTTTCCATGCTGTGTATTTCTTCAAGACTCATTCATCTTGCTTGTTTGTGTGTCTGGCCTAGTTTTGAGTATTACTAGTTTAGCTGGAAGAGGATGCTGATGGTATTTGTATATTGCTGGTCCCTGATCTTATATGTGCTTAATTTTACAGATAGGAGTGCATTTAAGAAAAAAAATATCAAGGTGCTAGTTAGTGTCTTCTTGGCTTTGCCTCAGTAAATGTTAATGTTAATATTCTCTGCAAAAGTGATTTTTTCAAGATATCTACTTTTGAGGTACTTCTGACAGAAAACCCTATGAAATGAGAGGTTGTTTACTGCTGTTTTTTAATGTGTAAAGACATTCTACATGGGAAGTGACATTACTGTGTTCATGAAGGCCTGCATAGTTAATGGGGTGATTGTTATTGAAAAGAAAGCTGAACTGTAGAGGGATTTTTTTTTAGTCAAGGTTTAAAGCAGTTTGTGAATATTTCAGTGACTGATGTTTTGGATAAATGGTAACAACAAAGGAATTGTCTGTGTATGGATGCAAATAATAATATTAGCAGCCCAAAGCTGACATTTCTTCCAAAACATTGAATGCTGATCAAAGAGCAAAGCTTTAATAAATAAATAAAATCACCACTGCCCTGTGGTACTTGCTTTCTAAGGGGAAGTACCAGTTTCATTTTTACCAAATCACCTCTGCCATATAATATCTGCAGCATCCAGTAGTACCTCACGGGAAAAGCTGTCTCATTGCTCTCTAGAGGAAATGTCCACGTTACAGCCAGTCTGTGCTTAGGTGTAACTTGTTGCCAAGGTACATGTGGAAGCCTTGGAGCTGAGCTCCTGGAAGAGATAGACAGGATTTGTTGCCTTTCTAGCTCATTACACTTTTCTTGCTTGCTGTCCAAGCAAGGATGCTGGGATATATGATGAGTCTTTTCACTGTGGTGAATGTGGCCCTTCTTTATACATCGTAAAGAGGCCAAAAAGAAAAAAAAAATCCCTCTACCTCTACACCTGTTGTTCACCTGTAAAATTTCAAGCTACAAAATGATATATATATTTTAACCTTTTTTGTCTTTCAGAAGCATACTAATTGTTTGCCACTGAGGCCTTTTATCTACTGTATTTTAATATGTTCATTTGATAGTCATCAAGATCTCTTTGTACTTCTAACCTGTAGAACTTGTCATGTTTCTTACTGCTCCTTTTTCCTTGTTCTCCAGTCCACTTTTAAATTGATAAATAGAAAGCTGTACACTCTATTCCTGTTACATTTTACACTAGTGGAACTGGTATTTTGGTAGCGCCTTAATTTTGCAGTTGTGAAATGATTGTATCAACTCTTATCTGGGGCTTCTGACCAGATGTAAATGAGTATGTTTAATGTAGATAAACTTGAAACCATTTTTTACTGTTTTAAAGCTAGAAATGAAATGGAGTGTGTACATATGTATAAATATAAATTATTAATCTGCACCTTTTTGTATCTAGTAAATACAGAAGTTCATGTTCTAACCACATTTGGCACTTCTTGTTGCATAAACAAAGCCAAAACTTTTTTTAAAAATTGCAGTGTTCATTTCATGTGTATTTGCAATATTCATGGGAAATGTGTTTAATTTATGTGATATTTGGAATAAACCAGGTTGAATTTATAAGAGCGTGAGTTCATGGGGAGAGCTTTATCACTTTGTGAGAACTAAGAGCTAGAGCTGAGCTGAATACGGTCTGAACGAAACAAGCCACTGATGTGCTGCTGTCAGAAGGGGGGTGGTACTTTGATTTTCCTGATAGGAGCCTGAGGGCTGAGAATTGGCCTCATGAGGCTTTAAGAAGCAGATGGCATCGCAGAAGCAGTGGTTAGATGTTGGGGTTCATAAGTTGCATGGCAATTTTTTAGCCCCAGTGCGAGGAAGTAAGGGAGACTGCAGAGGCTGTGGCACAGTGGGGTTTGCTGGGCACCCAGGGCAGAGGCACTGTGGCTCTGGGTGTGAATGTGAGGGGTGGAATTGAAGGAGGGCTGGAGGGCTTGAGGGGCCCCCAGCAGGGACGGGATGGGGAAGATGAACCTTTAGCTTCCTTAGGATTGGGTTGTGGCAAAGATGGGGTATGAACATGAAGTGAGCTCTTCCTTTTGTAGCTTACTGGATTATTTTGTAGCTCTAAACATGACCTGACTGGCCTTATAGACTAAGCTCTAAAAAATACATGGTTACAATGAAGAACAACAAATGCTTTATTGTCCAAGCTCAGTGAGATAAAATACCTTCAGGGTACTGTGAGGGAGGCAGTGTTCCAGAACAAGGCAACTGGACATGGCTAGCACCAGTGTATCAGGGAGTTGGACACTGGTCAGCAGCAAAACTTGGATGATCCTCATGGATTCCTCCCAATTCAGGATATTCTTTTCTAAAGTAGAGCCATCTGAAGGCAAAAGCCAAGCCAGATTGTGAAGAACATATCGCATTCCTCAGTTACATCTTCCTGCCAGCTAAGCTGTGGAGCAAAACTGCTGTGAAGGCTTTTTTTGCAAATACTAGCCTTTTTTTTTTTTCACCTTATGGTGTTGGATTGACTGACCTTTGTGTATGTATTCACTGAGTGTCTGAGTATACAAACATCAGGTACAGGACTGCTCTTTTTGGTTGCAAGTGTGTGTGGGAGTGTCTGTAAGTGCTGCTTGAGCTGCTTCAATACCCTGGACAACAGCATTCCTTTCACCAAAGAAAGGAGTTTATCAAGGTTTCCTTTTTATTACCCAGATCCTTGTGCTCCTTGAGACTTGAGAACAACAGAGGTAAAGTAACTGCACGAAGTTAGTAAATAGCTTTTTCCCCCTTAATCTGCATGTCCTTTGCTAGTAGATAGATACCAAGCCCTGGAAAGGCAGCATCTCAGACTGTGCCTGCTTCCCTGAGTAATGCCAGTCTTGGAGCTTGGAAAGCTTAGTGGTCTGTTGTCTTGCATCACTCTAATCAAACCAGAAACCAAAAATAATGCTGCTTAACTTTGTCCAACAGCACTTGCTTGGAGCTGTTAGCTATTGACTCATAGAATAAGAAAGATCTGGAGAAAATCTGATACTATCAGGTGCAAAAAAGCATAAAAAGAAAGTTAATCCATGCCAGCACTTTGCTTAGATTCTCTAACGACTGTGCGTACTACACTTGCAGCTAAAAGACAAACATGTTTTCCATTGCATTTGCCTTACATGGTAGGAACGAGTTGTTTCTAAATCAAGATGAGTATCACTTGCTGACAACTTTTATAGCTCTGTTCTACCATATGTGGGGTTCTGCCTTGTCTGCTAAATTTGGGACTTCATGCATCCATGGAAGAAATGTCTTCACTTGTAAATGTTGCTTACGTTTTTTCTCATAAACATCTGCTGCTCTTTTTTGTGCAATAACCATATTGGAGCCCTGCTCCTGGGAGGACCTGGATTTTGAACACAGAAGCTTTTGTTGGGGTCAGGCTAGTTAACCTCACTGCAGACAAAGTTAGAGAAACAACTCTGGTCCCCTTTTCCCTACCCAGTATATTCCAGAGGCAGAGCTGGAACTTCTGCAGTTAAAGTCCTGTGTTCATGCAAGCCTGAGGATGGCATGTTGAGAATGGTATACAGCAAGTGACCATGAGCATAATTTGTCTTTAACCATAGCAAAAGCCAAAGAGGGACACCTCTCTGTAGCCCCTTCAGCCCATCAACCTATTCCTGTTCATGACATCATAAAATCCTCCTACTCTCGGATCAGCTCATGAAGCCGTCAGGAGACTCACTGCCCATGACCCTGAATCTTGGTTGTGATTCCCTGCCCCTTCTCATCACAACATCATCTTCTTCCCTTGCTGACCCACTGGCTTTCTTTTCAAGGGAGAAAAGAGATAAAAGGTAAATAAACCAAAAGCCCAGGAAGGTTTTGCTGACTGGTGGCTTCAGTTGCCAGTTCTTTGGCCTAAGCTACAGTAAGAGAGCAGGTTCAGGCAGCAGGACTTCTTAAATTAGAGTAGATCTAGCAGGGAAATAAAGATTCTTTTAAAGCAGAAGGAGGGAGGAAATGTAGTGTCCATCATCATAAGTGGAGAGATATCCAACTTCAGTCTTGGCCCTCGCTTGGAGCAAGTACCTCATGTTTTCTGCTGGTGGCTGAGGTACCTCACAGTGCTGGCTGGTTGCCCTTGTTGGCTAAGAGAACACTTGCTGTGGCTAAATAGTCATAGTATCAGAAAATGCCTGTGCTAGATCTGTTTTCTTTTATCTGAAATTATTTGGCTTGGGCAGAAGGCGGAAGACCATCAGTTGCCTGAATGGAAGTCCACCTAGCAAGGCCCAGCACCAATGTAATTTCCCCATTCCCTCTGTGTTCAGGTAAGATCTATCACCATGAGGCTGCACGGAGATCTGAACCTGCCACCAACATGGCTTTCACCGGCTCCAGTCAAACCACCAGTGATGATGTGTGTTACAGAGATACCAAGAGGTGTAACAAAACTGTCAAGGTAAATTTGGTTTCTGCCACTTAAGTACATGTCACCAGAGCCTAAACTGTATCAGGGGCTTTGCTAAAGGGTGACTTCATTCCTGATACCTTCATGCAGCTGCCTGGAGCCCTGCCCACACTGTGGAAAGGACACTGTTCTCTACAGGCACATCAAGAGGTGCTTCTCCATGTGGAGCACTCTCAGATCAACTTTTTAGGTAAATCTGCAAAGCCTTATGTTGTAGACCCAAAGCTCATTGGCCAGTGGAGACCAAGATTCGAATAGAGGTATTCAAAGAAAACAAATGTTACGTACCCAGAACCAGAAATCGCTGAGTATGTAATTTCCTCTTCCTCCTGGTTCTTTCTTTCCTTGGTCTCTGCTGGAAGTGGAGGGCAAGAGGGGAAACGAGGGAACACCCAAACCTCAGGCAACGAGCTCTGTGGTGGGACCACAGTAATTCCAGAGGAAAGGCTAATACTAAAGTATCCATCCTGGTTTGCTTAAGGTGCAGCGTTCCCAAAGCTTATGTGTATTTGTGGAAAAATTGTTTGTAAGATAGGAAGTCACTTTAGAGTAAGTTTTTATTCTCTCTTGCTCGCTGTTGTCAGGAATCGACTCTGCCCCACACCAGGTTTACCTACGAAGCTCAGGATTAAGCTCATTCACACACAGGCAGAGTAAATCCTCCATAAGAATTGGATCATTTTCCAAGTAGTCTAATGTTCTTTCTTAATATTGAATACTACCAGACACTTGAAAAGTACAAGAAATGTTTGGATGGGAAAAATGAAAAGAATCTGGCAAGATGTTTCTCCCAAACCCCTCAATTTGAGTCTTTCAGATATCCTGGAAAACTTTCTTTTCCAAATTTATATATAGAATTTGAGGGAGACTCTGAGTTTGAGCAAGTAATGTGGCATAATCGTGGCATTCATAAAAACCAATGAATTCCTTCTATAATCCTGCAATATTGTGACCTCAGTACCACAGTGTATCAACACAGTCCTCGGATTAATTGTGCATAAAGATCTTCCATTTTTCTTCATTTTTGTATTGTTTTGTCTAGACTCAGAGCTTCTGTTATTTCTGGTATGTTTTGTGTTGCTTAGAGAGGCCCAAATCGATCACACTTTCCTAAATAAAGGAATTGTTTAAAAAAAGTGCCTCCCACTCTTCACACACTGAAGTGTTTTGTTTGCTGTGTAGACAGTTACAAGTTTGTGTTCAGAACTCTTTATCTTTATCTGAATCACAAGCTTCTCATTTCACAGGGGTGCCTCCTTACCAGATGGTGCTTTCAAGAAAGTAATTTTGTTTGCTTTGCAGCAATTGACTGCCTAAGTGCCAGCTTTGGCCAGACCTTTTCAAATATTCTCAGTATGCGCTAATTCTACAGTGCAGAGGCTTCTTCATTTTATTGTTGAGAGTAGTAAGAGGTAATTCCTCTTGGAGAACGTGTACTAAAGCATTGGTGAGAGTTGATGTTCTTCCAGTTGTAAAACAGCCTGGGTTTACATCCTTTTTTTAGCAGCAATATCTGTTCCCTTTTAGACAGACAGCTGCTGATTGCAGTTTGCCTTTTGCTCAGCACTCTGTTCCTTCTGCGCCTGGTGCTGGAAAATCTCTTGGCACAGAGGAGTTAAATATTTCTGAGCTCTCGCTTGAGTCATCTGTCCCCGAGTGGGGAGTGGGTTTGCTTGCAAGCACGTATATGTTTGGAGCTGGTCCTGGAACAGGAGCGCGCGGCTCACGTCCGACATGCACCGCTTGGGCAGGAACCAAGGCACAGCACTGCAAATCAAAACACACCAGCGAGGGGGGAGCCCGGGGCTCGGGCAGCATTGGCCAATGGCTCTGTCACTTTGCCTGCCTTCGTTCCAGGTGGAAGAAGGGATACAGGGAAGGCAGGGGCGTCTTTGGCTCTGCCTCTGTTCGTAAGCTGCGTGTGAGATTGTTCTCTGGCACAGGCACTGCTTGGCACAGAACAAGTGTGTGTGTCCGCAGTGTTAAATCCTCTTTCCCACCCAAAACATGCAGCTTCACACAGACTAACTGTTGGGAATGGTTCCTGAATTGTACACATTTGAGGAGCTGGGGAGGAAGAGGGTGTAACATTATCTAGAGTACAAGGAAATGCTAATATCTCCCAGCCTCTAGCGTTGAAGAGACTTCCTAAGCCACATGTGGTATCTGTGCGTTTCAGAGCCTTCAGTACATCTCACATCTTTATTTTTTATGTCACTGTTTTGAACCCACAGACTTGTTTGGTGAGGACATCCACAGGCTGACTGGAGGTCGTGTAAAGGACTGCTTTTCACTTTAGACTAGGATCTTCCTAGCTTCCCTTTGCACTCCCTAGCTCTTCCACTGGAAGATCGAAGGTAAACAATAGGGACTTTGTCTTTGGCGGGCTCAGGTGGGAGAGGATGGGCTAGTGAAGGCAGATTTTTGGAAGAAGCCATGGGCAGGTGGCCTTAACATCTCATGATTTCTTTCAATAGAGGAAATTAAGGGGCACCAACAGGAGGCACCGGGAGCTGAACAAGGGAAGGGATTGTTCCTCCAAGCCAGTGATCTCTTTTATTTTTCCACTTCTGCTACACTGCTAGAGCTTTATCTGACCAGAGAGTCCAGGCTTAGTCTCTCACTTAGATCCCTTGTGTAATTTCTCAAGACCAGCCTTCACTGGTATAAGCCTGAATGACTCAGCATGATCAAGAGAATAGTCCTGTGAGGGGCGGCTGAGCGAGCTGGTGTTCTTCAGCCTGGAGAAAGGGAGGCTCAGAGGAGCCTCTTCAGCTCTACTCTCTCTCTACAACTGCCCCAAAAGAACTTGTAGTGAGGTGGGGGTTGGCATCTGCTCACAAGTAATAAGCAATAGGACAAGAAAATGTCTCAGTTTGCATCAAGAGAGGTTTATATTAGGAAATAATTCTTCACCAAAAGAGTTGTCAAGCATTGAAAAAGGCTATGCAGGGAAGTGGTAGAGTTGCCATCCCTGGAGGTATTTGAAAGAGCAGCAGATGTGCTACTTGGGGACATGGTTTAGTGGTGAACTTGGCCGTGCTGGGGCAAGAGTTAAACATTGACCTTAAAGGTAATCTCCAGCCTAAAAGATTCTATTATTCTATGGTTCATCAAAATGCTTTCCTTCTGAAATCTCTTAAGTCTAGCAGTCCTTTGCCAAGTTTTCCTACTCTTCTTTGCCTACACCTTTTCTGTCTTTCTCTTTCCTGTACAAAGGGGTACAAAGGAGCTCGAGAGTATGGAGGGGAGCAGAGGGAGCCTGAAAAGAAGCCAGAAATTGGGTGTTTTTGCTAAGCCACCTCACTGACATCCCAGCCTGACTCCCTGCACTCCATCACTCACTCCAGCCCCTTCTGGACAATGCAGGAGGTGATGGAGTTGTGTGTAGCTGTTGTTATGGTATGCTGGTTTTGGCTGGGATGGAGTTGGTTTTCTTTGCAGTAGCTCATTTGGGGCTGAGTTTTGTATTTGTGCTGGAAACAGTGTTGACAACGCAGATGTTTTAACTATTGCTGAGCTGTGTTTACACAGAGTCAAGGCCTTTTCTGCTCCTCACTCCACCCCACCAATGAACAGGCTGGAGATGCACAAGGGGCTGGAAGGGGACACAGCCAGGACAGCTGACCCCAACTGACCAAAGGGATATCCTACACCCTGTGGACTCAGGATATAAAGCTGGGGGAAGAAGGAGAAAGGGGGAAGTTCAGAGTTTGGCATTTGTCTTCCCAAGTCACCATTATGTGTGATGGGGCCCTACTTTTCTAGAGCTGACTGAACACCTGCTTGTCTGTGGGAAGGGATGAATGAATTCCTTGCTTCACTTTGCTGATGTGCGTGGCTTTTGCTTTATCTGAACCCACACATTTTCCCACTTCTACCCTCCCAATTCTCACCCCCATCCCACCATGGAGAAGGCAGTGAGTGGCTGTGTGGTGCTTAGTTGCTCTCTGGGGTTGAGCCATGATACACAGCAAGCACACAAAACCTTTATTTTGGTTAGCACTGGTTACCCAGCTCCCCCATTGCATAATGTCTGACAGGAACAGCCGGTGACTTGTCACCCTATCTCCTCTCACCTCCACTTACCTTTTGGCTCTTGCTCACGCAAAAAGGCAGCCGCCTGTGCTGCACTGAGCCAGCCCAAGGGCTGTGCCCTGACCCTAAACTGGAGCCACTTCCAGGCACTATGGAGAAGTGCCTACAGCAATCCTCCATGCCATGGCATGCCCCACCAACTCTGTTCTTGACAATAACTTTATGTCTTCAAGGGCAGTAATTGCTTATATGTTCTGCACCCCTCTGGGAGTTTTAGTATAATATTTGTACTTTGGGAAAATTAGTATCTTTACTCCTGAGAGCAAGAAGTTCCCTGCAAGTTCCCAGAAGATGCTTAGGAAGAGCCCTGTGAACCTGTTCGCATCCTGCTTAGAGAAACCTGGTTCTCGATTGCTTCTGGAAAGAGGCACTGAGACTCCTTTTAATGCTTCATTTCTCTTGCTAAATTTTTAGGTAGAAAACCCTGCCTGGGTGCAAGGTTGTGCCTCTGTTGTCAGCCACACCAGTGCAAGATGACTGAAACCAGCTACCTCTCCCAAGAGCTATTGGGAGGTAATTACATTATCCTGCCCCTGCAGACTGCTGGGACTGAACCATGACAACCACTGACAGAGAGAGTATTATGTTGCAACCACTACTTATTATTGTGGTTAAAATATACCCAGAGCATGTAAAACATGAAGTAATCTTTCCCATTCTTCTAGAGGGCTCCAAGTGCTGCTGCCAGCTGGGACAACAGTGAGACTCTGTAAAGTCTCATGGCTGGAGCAACAGTCCTTCCCTCCACAAAATTTTAAGCTGCTTGGTGATTTCAGCAAGATTTCCCAGGGAGAGAGAAGCCTCAGTTCCTGTAAGTGGTGACCAAGCAGAGGACAGAGACACTAATTCCAATTCCTGTTCCTGCTAAGGGAAAATCTGCATTTTTAGAGATTATTGATCAAGCGGAAGAAACAAATAATAAGACAATAAGACAGATGGTTCTGAGAGCCCTGGGAATGACTTGTTTTAGTATTAATCTGCTGTGTTGTCTTGTTCCCTCAGAGCATGACTAATCCTACAGTACACTGCAGGGGTCTGGCTGTTGCTCTGCCCAAGTGTGACCAGAGCAATATTTGGCCTCTGGACTTGTGACTAATTCAGGATTGCTTTTATTTTTGTAGGCTTCCAGGCAAGAACCTGGTGATCCTGCCATTGTACCACTCCTGCCCCCCTACCCAGACTAGCATGGGCTTCCCCTTGTCCTTTTGCTGTGCTGTGGAACATGGTGGTGCTTCTCTGACAAATGTGTGTTGCCTGAGGTGCAGAGCCCTGGTGCTGGCTCCGTGCTGGTAGACCCCTTTAGCCCAGGAATCACAGGGATGCTGTGCCTCAGCCTCAAGGAGAACCCCATGTCTCAGACACTGGCCAGGAGGACAATTACAGTACTGCGAATGACCGTGCATCACTTCAAAGAAAGGTAATTAAACATCTTGAAGGCCAGAGACCTGGATTAATGACAAGAGAACTCAATCAATAGCTGTGGGGATAGTGTCACTGCCTAGGTGAAATGCTGACCCCTGTCTGTGCTGCTGCCAGTCTGCTGTTTTTGAAACTCAAGAAAGAGGTTTTGAGACCTATGGAAATTTGGAAATCATATAAAGTGATGACTCTTAAGAAGTAATTACAGAAAAAGAAAAACAAGCAAAATGAACAGAGGTTTTTTTCCCCTTCCTCCCCCATGTGAAATGGTAATGAAATATGGTTTCCTGGTGTAATGCTTTAAGTACTGTGTGTCCCAGTTTCACAGTGCTCAGTACAATGTGTACAAAAAATAATACGAGTATGTTGTGGTTAGGCTGTTTATCAGCTATCTGCTTTACTGAATATATATTTCTATAAAGGTAGTGTTATCACTATGAATTAACTGTATAAGTAAAGAAAATGAAAAATTCATTACCAGTAAATTAAATCTCCCAGGGTCCTGAAAAGAAGTTGCAGGGGACAGTCAATGTCAGGAAGGTAATCTTCTGGGGTTTTTTTCCTTTCCTTTTTAAAGTATGACATAGTTTGGGGGTTTTTTGGGGGGGTTGAGGGGGGATGATGTTATTTGTTTTAATAAATGGTTCCTGTATAAAGAAAGCAACTACAGTGTCACTTTGCAAAACTTGCTGTGTCTCCTATCCACTGCTGTAAGTCCTCTGAAGATGAGATTATTGTGTAAAGTTGGCATCATTCAGCCATCATTCCATGCCAATACCTGCAACTGACAGCATGTTCCAAAAGTCCATTAACAAACCCTGGTTCACATTTTTAATGACTGCTCATTTCACCCAAATGTGTGCTCCTTTTTATTTGTCCTTCATGGAACCGGCTGTTATCTTACATAAATGTAAGTTGTTGTTTATGTCTATCCCATGATGTATATGGAAGGGGGGTTCATTCTTCCTCTTTCTACACACCATTCTGTTTGCAGTCCCTTCAGGCTCCTCACATGGTGGTGGGACTTTGATCCTTCACCTACTGCAGACACCAACCACTCAAAGCAAAGACTGCAAAAGTTTCTGGGCTCAGTTTTTGGTGTAAGCTCTGCAGATTTCCCTGTCCACGTCCTCCAGCCCAACTGGAACTGTGCAGAGTAATCATGACTTTCTTCTCCTTTTGCTGGCAGGAGCAGGATAGCTTCATCCTCTTCTCTGATGCTCAAAGTAGCCCATCTCTTCATCTTTCAAGTTTCTGTGTCTTTAATATACATGCCTAGAAATGCACACTGTATTATATTCCAATATCTCCCCACTTGGATGGGGCATACTCCTCTCAAGACTGAATCTTCCCCTTAATGGATCCCAGTGCCATTGATGGATCATCATAAGCTCACTCTTTCTTTCTCTCTTTTCAGCAGGTTTCTGTTCCTATCTTCCAGATAATTTTTGTTGCTACTTCCAAAATGTATTTTGCATTATTGAATTTCATTTCCATTCCATTCAGTCCTGGGAGTGTTCAGGCACATTGTCCTTTTCCTCCTCTGTGCCAATGTCTTTCAGCCTTGTAAAACACTTTCATGTTTATGGAAGTTTTTAAAACTCAGGAATTATTGAATAGGAAGGACTTCTCCCAAGACTAGTCCTTGGGGAAAAACACTAGGTACTTTTCCCCATCTCCAGCCACGTATTTCCTTTTCAACTTGAGGCATGGACCACCTCTCCTATGAGGAAAGGCTGAGAGAGTTGGGTTTGTTCAGCCTGGAAAAGAAAAAGCTTTGGAGTGGCCAAATTGCAGCTTTCCAGTACCTGAAGTGGCCTACAAGAGAGATGGAGAGGGACTTTTTACACGGGCATGTAGTAATGGGACAAGGGGGAATGGCTTCAAATTGACAGAGAGTGCATTTAGATTAGATATCAGGAAGAAATTTTTTCCTGTGAGGGCGGAAAGACACTGGAACAAGTTGCCCAGAGAAGCTGTGGATCCCCATCCCTCAAGTGTTCAAGGCCGGGTTGGATGGGGCTCTGAGCAACCTGGTCTAGTGGGAGGTGTCCCTGCCCACGGGAGGGGGGTTGCAACTAGGTGATGTTTAAGGTCCCTCCCAGCCCAAACCATTCCGTGTTTCAATGAAAGAGATATGCATGTCCTGTGTTTATTCATCCAGTCTTTCTGCAAAAACCTACCGCACTTTTGGCAGAGTGTGGATGAGACTCAGCTGCTTTGGCATAAAGCTCAGGCTCCTGGTTCAAGCACTGATGAATGCTGACTGCAGACCATGCGTCTGTCTAAGGCTGTGAGAAGCCATAGCATGAGGGCTAAGCTCAAGTATAAAGGAGCACAACATGCAGCTGGAAACCAAAAAGAGAGGTATGGCACAGAACATCCTTTGACACTAGTCCGAAACTACCTTTTGTGTCTGAAGTCAAAAGACAAATTTGTTAGCCCAGGTGCAGTTACTGCTGACTGGTTTTGCTCAAACAGATGTAATGTCTTTAATTGGAAATACCAAAATATGTCCATGGTTTCTGGTTACAGTAGCACACTTAATTAGTAAACCTGAAGCCCATCCATTTTTTTTTAAAAAACAACTATCTTCCTGTTCAATATATGTACTATTTTACTTTCTAACTTAAAGATCTGGTACACTGAAATCAGGGGTCTAGTAACAAACTTGGCCAAGGGAGAAATTGTTTCTTCTTTTATTAAGTTACAAACGTATTAGAAATGCCAAAAAAACAGATCCAAAACTACCACCAGGTTAAAATAACTTGAATTAGAAAAGATTCTAAAAAATATCCACAAGAGGTCACTGTTATCATTAGTAATAGCTAAACAGACCTTGACACTTGACAGCCGAGCATCCCTGCTCCCTTAGAGGAAACATAAGGTTGTTCAGAATAAATATTCCCCCCATAATATCTCTCTCATCTCTCTTACAAAATAAAACCATTGAGATAACATTTTGTCATTCCTAAATTAGTCCCAAGAATCCTAGATTTTAAAGAAACTAAAACTATTCAAAATTTTCCGTGTCTAAGAATTACAGGTATGTGCACACAGTTTGGTTTCTGGTTTCCCAGAGTACTACAGCAGAAAATATAAATAAATAAGCCTCAAAATTTTGTCTTTCTTAGTGGTAGGGGATGGCAATCTCCCTGTGTTACAGCTGGGGCCTTTTCTTATCTTAAAAGACATGCAGACTGGGAAAAATGGGTGAAATTGCCAGCAGAACTAAAAACATCCCTCTTTTAATCTTACAATATCAGACTCATAAATCTCTTTAGGTTATATGAAATAGTAACCTGATACCCCGACAGTAAAATTTGGTGGTAAAAAAGGGACAATTTTGAACTGGGACCTCCCAAATGCCAATTTTTCAATCCCATAGAATTACAGGGGCTGCCTGTAAATTCCACCATGCCAAACACAAGGGGAGAGTAGGATCCATGTTATTCAAGCACTCTCCTTTTTCAAAAAAATTGCTTTCTGTTACCTTGAAAGAATCACTGAAAAGCATCATATTTGAATGATTACGACACAGACAAAGGCACCTTTCCTTTCTAGGTCCTCATATGAAATGGAAAAAGAGAATAGGGAGGTCACCATAATGTGCTATAGACAGCAATTCATAGCAGCAGAGCTGCCTACTTAGCGTGATTGCTTCAAAGTATTCTGCTGTCCAATGGAGGCAGTCATCCCTCACAAAAACAGCAGTCTGCTTCCTCAGAGGCAAACAGGATGGAAAGGGCAGAGGGATATTACTTTAGGACAGATGCAGATCAAATGAAGCAGTGCTTTGATTCGGGCCTTCTGCCCAAATGACAGTGTAACTGCTGTGTTAATGGAAACCCTGGAGGTGGAATGAATATGGGCCTTTCTCTGGGCAGGCAGTTGCTGGACCAGAGTAATTCTATACTGTGATTGAGGTGCAGATGACAAGAGACAAAAATAGACTTTGCTTTATTTTCAGCATCAATTCTGAGCCTGCTTAAGTAAAATCTTCCATTCTGCTCCTTATTGCTCCTTAACTTCTGGTCAAGTTCATCCAAGAGCACTCCTAGTCAACACCTCTCCTGACCTTCTCTCCCTGAGCAAATTTGCTATAATAACTGTTACAGAATACATCATCTCCCAATAGTTGCTTGGCAGTAGTTCTCACTAGGTCATGCTGGTTGAAGGAAAACCACTGTATTTCCAGAGGGCGGTGATTATTCATGAGAAATAATCTTTTTGAGGAAAGCAAAGCCACCTGATGAGCCATTCTAGAGCCGCTATTGCAGCGTGTTTGTTTTGGAGCAGCTATTCTGGTCTAAAAAGGCCAGAGGATTACCAGGTAACCGGGTGTTCACACACACACACCCCCCGCAGCTGGCTGGGAGTGTGCAGTTGTGCATCTATCTACACAATTATGTGGATATATTACATGGCCAGACACTGAGAAGTCTTGGTGGTGTGTGACCCTTCTTGATCACAAAAGATGCATTCTGTATGCAGGGGGAAATATTGGACAAATATTGTAGTTCGTCATATCATAGAATCATAGAATTGGTAAGACTGGAAAAGACCTTTAAATTCATCAAGTCAAACCATTACCCCTGCACCACCACGTTCACTACTAAGCCATGTCCCTGAGTGCCATATCC
This sequence comes from Callaeas wilsoni, assembly GCA_013398955.1. Taxonomy (NCBI): domain Eukaryota; kingdom Metazoa; phylum Chordata; class Aves; order Passeriformes; family Callaeidae; genus Callaeas; species Callaeas wilsoni. The sequence continues at coordinate 47,301 of VWPU01021103.1, forward strand.
ACATGTTTTTTGAATGCTTCCAGAGATGGTGATTCCACCACTTCCCTAGGCAGCCCATTCCAATGCCTGGCAACCCTTCTGGTGAAGAAATTTTTCCAAATATCCAATATAAAGCTTGACTGGCACAACCTGAGGTTGTTCCCTCTTGTCCTGTCACTTGTTACTTGGGAGAAGAGGTCAACCCCCACCTCAACACAAACCCTTTTCAGGTGGTTGTAGAGAGTGGTGAGGTCTCCCCTGAGCCTCCTTTTCTCCAGACTAAACAACCCCAGCTCCCTCAGCCACTCCTCACAGGACTTGTGCTCCAGACCCTTCGGCAGCTCCATTGCCCTTCTCTGGACCCACTCCAGACCCTCAACGTTCCTCCTGAAATGAAAGGCCCAGAACTGAACACAGGATTTGAGGTGCAGCCTCACCAGTGCCAAGTGAGGACACACAGGGGGACAATCCCTGCCCTGGTCCTTCTGGCCACACTGTTGCTGATACAGGCCAGGATGCCATTGGCCTTCTTGGCCACCTGGGCACATGCTGTCTCATGTTCAGCAGCTGCTGACCAGCACCTCCAGGTCTTTGTCCACTGGGCAGCTTTCCAGCCACTCTTGTCCCCAACCTGTAGTGCTGCCCCTGGTTGTTGTGACCCAAATGCAAGACCTGGCAATATATGTTTGGACCATCTGATGGCTAGAACTGGATTCCCTCAACCTGGAATACAACACAGTCATGAAAGAATGGAAAAAGGAAATAGATTGTTAGCAGGCAATGTATTAAATAGACCAAAATAATTCTCAGACAAGCTCTTTTCACATGACTGTGTCAAATAATTCAGGCAAAATCAATTGCACTATTGTCATTTCTCAACTCATGATGATTTAGCCAAGGGCTAAAATTTTTATAGCCAACGGCTATAAAATAAAAGGCTGCCTTTGTGATTGAGGTGGACAACTTCAATTTCTCCTCAATATCTTAAAAACTTTAAATCTTCCTTTCGACAAAGATCATTGGTATATCTGACTTTTTCCTTTCCATAAAGCATTATTACAAACTGTGTCTACCACCATAATTACTTGACAATGGCATGAAGTACAGCTTGTTTGCGAGCTTGCTCGTGAACCATTTTTTCAGTTGATGGGAAGCACAGCAGCATCTGGACCCAAGTATTGCAGAGGTAAATCCTGTGAGTGAGAGAGGAGCAGGGATGGCAGCATAGCACAGAGCTGGAAATCCTTTTGTGGTGGTTTTCCTGTGGGAAGTGAAAAAAGTTCTCTTGAAACACAATTAAGTGAAAGGCAAATGCTAAAATTGGTGCTTTGAAAAATGAACATAGACCTTTCTAGGCCATCTGTTTCCTAAATCTGGGAGGCAATCCAGTCTGGAAGCATGTTCCCAAACACCTTTCATGATCAGCAAGGGGTTTCTCCCACCCGAAGCTGAATTTTTTTCCAGGACTAGGTGCCCTGAAGTGTTCCCGAGCTAATCATATTACCTTAGATGATAACTAAAGAACAGGAGCTTGAGTGACTTTTTTTTTTCCTGATTCAGCTATAGTTACTATAAGGAAGGGTAATCTGTGGGGTGCACTCAGATATACCTTGTGATTGAAATCCACATCTGTGACACAGTTTGATTCACACTCACTGAATATTAGAAAGGCAACATTCATGATAGTGATCAATATATGTGCTGCATATAACAATGGCAGTTCAGGTAATTAGGAAGGATGCCTAGAATGAAGCTGGCATCTGAAACCTGCAGGTTTCCCTTCAGAGAAAGGCATAAAGGAGTAAAGCAGGAGGAATTAGCACATTCGGCTTTCAAGCCCTGTGGAAAAATCCTCTTTGCCAGTGGCAGAGGCTCTATCAATCAGAGGAGAGAAAGGATGCCGCCTTTGAACCTCTTTGCTTTCTTGCCTCATAGAGCTTTGGATCATACCAAATGAGGGACATTGGCAAGGATGTGTGCACACACAACAACAGCAGGTAAGGGGATTGTAGCCACCAGAAAGAAAGGGTTCTTCATCCAGCCCTTGTAATCCTTGGGCAGGGCTTTATTTAGATGTTTCTAATTACCACAGTATGTTTAAATAGATACCCAGAGTAATCAGCAGGGAGTAACAGCTCTCCTCACTGCCTGGCAGGGCTGATGATGACAAGGGTCATGTAATGGCTTAATATGATGCCACTTAATATCCCACTTAAGCAATGTAATTATGGAGTTTATTTGATAGAGCAAGAAGGTTTATCTCCTGCAGAAGGCATGAATGAGATTGCCAGATACAGGTGCTGCTGCATTACAAGATTCATTTTTCATAATATATCATTTTTACAGCCTTGTCCACTTGGGTGATTTTCATTTTCTAAATCCAATGCAGTCTGTCTCTTCAGTCTGTCTCAGTGGTGCCCCTGTATAAATAAGCCACTTTCCTCTAGTAGTTGGCAGCTCTCGTTACAAATATTTTCTGCCAGCTGCTCTTGGAAGATTTCTTTATTTTAGCTTTGCACCACAAAATGGAGGTCTCAGACACTCATCTCATGTTTTAACATAGTATGCCTCAAAGGAAGTGATTCAGTCTTTGTATACAGTCTTGGTCGACAGCAAAGTTTTCATGCAGAAACACAAAAAAGAGATTTATGTAACTAATATAACACTGAAAACAAACAAGCCCTCCAACCAAGTTCAAAGCACCAGGTTAACGCGTACTTTCTAAATAAATATGGTGCTTTCAAGTTTGTCTAGACCTCATGATCTAAATCTCAAGATGCTCAAAAGAACTGAGGGGGAGCAGAGGGGACTGCTAAAATTTCAGAGCCATTGGGGGTTTTCTGTAAGAATTCACAAATGTGGAGCTCTTGCCACATCTTCTGAAGGACTGTAACAGGAGAGGAGGGTGCCTGGCATTGAGGGCAAGGGCAAGGCCCTCTGAGGAAGTGTACCCCCATCAGTGCAACACTGGTTCCTGCAAAAATACTGAAACAAATAATCTGACACCTGGAAGGGAGCAGGGAAGGAATAGCTGCCAATGTAGACTTGTCAAGCCAGTCTTATTTCTTTATGTGACAGGGTGACAGATCTCACTGACAGAAGCAAATTCATGTCTGGTCACGGTGTCTCCCGCCGAGCGCTCACAGGCAAGTGTAGCAAGTGTGTGGTCTAGACAGATCTACTGTGTGGTGGGCACAAAACAGCCTGGAAAACATTACTCAGAGAGTAACACTGATTAACTCATTATCAAAATGGAAGTTTTGATCAAGAAGGGCTCAGTGGGAGGCTGCACTGCCCTGTGATTGCTCAGAGTCTTTGGGCAGTGCAGCCAACGGTGCCGATGATGGACTCGAGAATGAGACTGGCGCATTTACAGACAGCAGCAAGGAGTGAGCACCTCAGTGGCACTCGAGACAGGCTTCAAAAGGCTTGATGTATTCAAGATATGTCCTCCTAAAAAAAGAGAAAAAAAAGCAGTTTAATGCAATTTAACAGGAAAATGTCCCAAGTCCAAATGCCAGAGAGGGATCAGCTCTGCAAATAAACAAATCTATAAAAAAATTTAAAAACTCTAGTGGATTGGTTGTTGGAAGTGAGTCTAGTGTGCCATGCTGTAATAAAAAAGATAAATCTCATATTCCTACATGTACATAAGAACATGTAAAAGAATGCGTTAGCTCTGTTCAGCACTGGCATAGTCTCAGCTGGAAGGCTATGTCAGGTTTGGGGTACTGCACTTGAAGAAAGGTGAGACCCAAGAGGAAACAATGCAGAAGAGACTCCTGGAAAAGGCAGAGCCAAGAAAGCAGGATCTGTTTCCCAGGTCTGAAAGATATGGGTTTGTTTTAGCCTGAGGAGAGACAGCCAATCCGCCCTTCGTGCCTCTCCTGGAGCAGACAACAACTGAACCAATGTTACAGCAAAGATGGTAAGGTTGGACATAATACAAGCCTCCTTTGCTGAGGCAGGAGACATTGTCAGGCCTCATTAGCAGTGGCTGAAGGAGAGCTGAGACAGGCATCTCTGTGGAGCAGCCGCCATGCAGCAGACAGTGTGGCTGAGGGCAGTGGTAGGTGACCCTTCAAGGAGGGCAGCCAGCTCTGCCGGAGTGACCCAGCTGCTGCCAGCACCCACGCACGGGCTTAGACACCCATAATTTTGCTGATACTGGTGGTCAAGTGTTGTGGTGAATGAACCAACCAGGGGGCCATAGAACCCAGGGGGGAGGTTTGGTGGGCTGGTACCAAAGAGTAAAAACCCCTTTTCTGTGAAGATGGGTTCTGCCTTTGAATTCCTAGGATTCCTGAGGGGCGGTTCTGTCTACAGTTGACAGACACCTTTTGTATCCCCTAAGGGAAGGTATCCTGACCTGTCCCGCCTTGCTCCTCTTCCTATAGGTAGGGACCTATGCCATCCCTGCCTCCTTCCCTGTATCCCTTTAAAAAGTCCCTCAGTCTCTTGTCTTGTCCTCTTCGTATCCGGTCCCCTTCGAGGGCGCTTCTACAATAAACCCTTGGAACACCAGCCGAAGGGCCTCCTCTGCTCATTTATTTCTGGCCACGCCTGGGCTATCCACAAGCCCCAGGCACGCTGGGCTTCGTGCCCTCCACCACACGGGCTGGGAGGCTGGCAAGCGAGGCACCGAGGTGCCACGGGGTGTTCTCCCTTTGTGTTGGACATTCCGGACCAAGCTGCGGCCCCCCCAGCCCGGCCAGCGTGCCAGCGTATTAATAGTCAAGGTGATCACCCTTCTTCCAGCTCTTAAACTCCACTTGCTCCCTCTGCTAAATGATGAGAAAAATAAAGGGAAATGCTACTGAAAGGCATAAAGTTGTTCTTGGAACCTGGGAAGTATATGCAAGTAACCTCGACATGCTGCCTGCCTGACATGTGCCTGTGTACACATGCTTTTACCTTGAGGTCAATGTGACAATAACCTCTGTTTGGGTCAGCACCTCTCTTCAAACTTCTGCAAGATTTATCTGTCTGTTACTTAAACAGCACAGTTAGAACAAGGTGTTATTTTACAAGGACTATTTAAAGTATTGAGTCTTTTGGAGAAATCTGTAAGTCGTGGGCTGTATGGAGTCCTGTGGTTTGAAATTCTCAAAGATGTGTAGGTATCTTGTGGTGAGCTGAAGTGCAGGGCACGAACATCTAACCTTTCTTTAAATATGTAGTCTCTTGCTTTGCTTCCTGTCCTCCATCTAGTCAGAGGGCATGGCACATTCACCAGACATCTTAGGCTTTAAAAGAAAATGAAATGAAATGGAAATGAAAATGAAAATCAATGAAAGAGCCCGCTACCATTCTTACCTCAAGAAGAAACAGCCTTTTGTCCCTGGGGAGAACACAGGTTTGTGGCAAACTAAGGGGAAGGACATCCTGCTCTGCCTGCCAGCCTTTGAAAGCCGTATCATGCCCTCGCAGCTGGCACAACCAAGGAACTGGCTCTCTTCATGTCCACAGGGAATTAAAGCTGGCTGAAGGAACGTAGAAAATATGAAGTGATTCAGGCAAGCATGACTCAGCCACCCTGTCACAGTAAGTTTATAATGCTGAGGAGGAAATTTACTCTTGAACATATTTTAATTGACACACCAGATAATATACACTGAAAGAATATTTTTCAAAATAAAAGATGACAGACTTTCAACATCTGGTCTAATTCCCTGCAACTATACTAGCAGATGTAAACTGTTATGTATTCCATTAGCAAATATCCTTCCTTTATTTCCTTTTTCTAAGTATATGAATGCAGATGTATATATTTTTATTACAGCTATAATAATCTATCTTAGTTTTATATATTCATGCTTGAATTCTGGATTTAAGCAAAAACTGCTCATGGTGCACAAAATTCTGCTCATCAAAATGGCAAGGAGTTTTGCTAATTACTTATGTGAGGCTAGGTTTTTGCTCAGTGAAATTATTCATGTCTTGGGAGTTTCCAGAAGCAGTATCAACTGTGAATCGGAAGCTGAAGTTGTTTTTGCAGGCACCATAATTGCACCAGAAAAATTCTGGGGTTTTTGTTGTTGTTGTTGAGCTTATTTGCATTTTTTCTTCTGGAGCTGATTGAATGAGGACTGCTTATGAGCCCATATTTTGGCTGTCTCACGGTGATCAGAGAATGACAGAGTGGAAGAGCTGTGCCAGCTTCCCTCACCGCACCCTGTCCCATGAGCCCTCAGGCAGGCTTTGCAGGGATCCAAGAGGGACTCCCAAGGCGAGACGCTCAGTCCAGGGAAGAAAACCTGACAAGCTGTTGGTTCAGATGATTTTTAATTTAGTTTTAATTTTTATTTATATTTCTTCCTGCCTGCAGGAGTTCTTCCCAAAGAAGATTCCCTTAGACCTGCCAGCTCTCTGGTCCGGTACACACCCCCTAACCTCTGTCAGTCCCAAAAGCTGACTTAGCACAGACCCACCATTTCTGGCTCATTTTCACATGGGTAGCTCAGCTGGTAAATTCGGGGAGTAGTAACTTCCAGCAAAGCTGTAGTGGCAAGTAAATGGGGCTGGTGACCTTAGCCACTGGAGCAGAACCAGCTGGGACAGGATGTGTCACATCTTGTGCCCCACTGCCTGCTACAGCCAGTGTTAAAACCCCTGCTTTTATTGACCACACGGAATTGGTTTGGTAGGGCACTGCTCAAAGCGTCTAGCACAGCATCTTCCCAGACAAAGTGCACTAATGGAATGGGAGGGGGAAGCCAGCCTCCGAAACAGCAGTAGGCTGTCAACAGACACATCGTAGTGCTCATTCATCCAACATCAGCCTCTCCTAAAATCTGAGTTACAAAGTAAGCTTTGAAGCCAGCCTGGGAGGTAAAAATTGAAGGAGATGAGAAATTTGCATCTTTTTGTGCATTCAGTCAAAACTGCTCCTGCAAAAACACATAAAAGCCCCTAAACATTATGGATTTGTATACGTAGATTTAGTTCTTCAGCTGCTTTACAGTAAGACAGAGAAACCTGACAACAGAAGCACTGTCACTATGTTCTATTATTGTGCATTTATTTGCATGACTATCAGAGACCAGCCACTTAAATAAATCATTGTTAGGGAAGTGGTCTACTTAAAGAATGTGTGGCCCATTTACCCATAAAACACTAATTATCACAGCAGCACCTCTCCAATGAATCACTGGTAATGAGATACCATTATGGAAAGTATCAATTTTCAGTGCAACTCAGCCACAATGTACATGGTCAAGTAATTGTACTGAAGTGCCTAACAAATAAAACTTTTCCATGAAAATACATTGTTCTCTGAGCAAAATCGTTTTCCAAGAGGGCTTAGCACCTTTTTTGTTATTTATATTAAGAGCAAATAACACCTTGGTCTGTGTGTTGCTAGTTGCTCTTTGGAAACCTGGATAGGTCATTACTTACAAGAGGAAATCTCTCAGAACCTGTCATCCTCAGGTATGAGGTCACATTTGTGCTTCCTACCAGGACAGAAGAAGATTTACAAGGCCTTTAAACAGAATGACAGAATGACAGAATGGGTCAGGTTGGAAAGGACCACAATGGGTCATCTGGTCCAACCTCCTGCTCAAGCAGGGTCATCCCAGAGCATGTGGCACAGGACTGCCCCAAATGGTTCTTGACTATCTCCAGTGAGGGGAAACTCCACAACCTCTCCGGGCAATCGGTGGCAGTGATCGATCACCCACACAGTAAAGAAGTTCTTCCTCATGTCAAGTGATTTTATTATGTGGATATGCAATTGAAAATATTCTCTGTTTGATATTTCTGTCCACCTTTTGGTAGCATCTAGAGGCAGTGTATCTTTATCATGAATCAGACAAAACAGGTTTTTCAGATTTCCTGAATGTCTTCATAAGATTTCCACAGGAGCATATTTCCATACACTGAGGGGCAGAAGAGGCAGTTTCATACAGGTGTTAAATAGAGCAGGACTTAGGTTCATGGAAAAAAAATCCACTTTCACTGAAAAGTAGATACCTATCTTGGATTTTCTGTGAGTCAAGAGTGCCTTCTCTGAAAGCAGATGCTCTACATCTCTGCCCTGCCAGCCCACAACATTACAGAGAATCAGGTCATTGGCAGAGCTCATTGCGGCATTCAGGTTCATTTTAATGGAAGGAGACGGTGCCTCTTGCAGCAAAGTGTCTAGAACAGCTAGAAGGAAATATGCACAGCAACATGTCTTCCCATCCTCCTTTGGAAGGAAAGCAAGCGAGAGGACAAGTCATGTCTGCGCAGGGCTCAGGAGGTGGCAGCCTCAGGCAGTGACAAGTTCTCAAAGCAGGTGCCTTGGCAGCGTATCAGGTAACCTCCACCGCGGCTGGCAGAGCTTTCCAGGCTATGGAAGTAGGCAGCGAGGGGAAAGGCAGTGCTTGTGTTAAGCCAGGGGACTTTTTACACTATGTGAGGCCCCGGTGTCAGGCTGCCCAAAGCTGGACAAAGATACCGTTCCGCCAGCAAGTTCTAGAGACGGGCTTCCTCCTAAGTACATCAGTGAGACAAAGCAGGTCCAGGCTGATAATCAGAGTTAGCAGTTACCATGGGGGCTCTGAGTAAGAGAACATACCATGGCTTTTCTCATTCTTGATCTATGTGCACACTGAAGGCCTGTTGTCAAAAACTATTCAATGATGAGCGCATGGCATTGGTCAAGAGAAGGGATGAAATACTTCCTCCTGTCGGCTCCAGCTGCAGTGCCTGGTTTAATTTTGAAAGCATTCTTGCAGGGGAATGGATACAGGTTTCTCCCGCATCCTCCAAGGACCACAGCTGCACACTCACACGTGTCACAGTTCTGCATGTCTCACGTATATAGACATATTTCCCTAAAAAAGTCAATTTTCCGGGTTGGTCCCTGTGGGCTGTCACTAGCTAGACAATTTTGCTCATTTTTGCATTTCCAAGAGCATCTCCTAGTGTCCGTGGGCTGCATTTACATAGCCATGCACTACTTTTATCTTAGAACATCTACATGAAGTAGGTTATTTTGGAGTAGGTTTGGTTATTTTGTGCTTATGAGGGATCCGCTGCTGCCTGGGATGTGGTTGGGAACAAGACAGCAAGGCTTTTACATTCTTCTCTTTCCTTATGCAGCTGTCTCTTCCTGATTGTCTTGTTTGAACTCAAATCTTCCAGCTCAGGTGTTCACTGCTAAATATCTTTTTGCTTTATTCTCTGACATGTGACTGTACCAAAGATATAGGGGTCTTATAAGAGGACAGGTATTTAGTATTTTCCAGTCGGAATGGGCACTTAGTGGGCATGCTGCCTGCTTCATGCCAGAACAGTGTAGGCTTGCGAGTAGGATTTTATGGGGCCTGATTTATTACAGATTCATTTATCATGGATTCAAGCAGCTGGCATGAGGCTGGAGTGGCGGGTGCTTGTTCTTCAGTGCACAGGGCTCTGTGGCTGCAGGCAAAGCAGACCCACAACCCTCACCCAGATCCTGTTCTCGGGTTCTGCCCTTATTGGCTGCCTAATTGCTCCTGCCAATGTGTAATTCAAAAGCACTGGTAGGCAGCTCTGGTTTTGGCAGGACAAGAGTCTCCTCTGATCCATGAAATACTTCTGGCTGTTGACTCCACACATCAGGTTTCTCCCTGCAGAAAGCTCAAGGCAGCAGCGGATGTGCACTTTGTGGGTTGGGTTTCTTTGAACCTTCATTTCTCAAATAACTGCCCCTTGTCAAGCCTGGATCTGGTCCAGGGAAAAAGACTTACCCCTACATTCTTAAAAAACATTGTATTTCTTTTTTTTGAATTATACACCCAAGTGAGCTATAAACAGAGAGTAACTGCCATACACAAGAACAAAGGGTTTGCTAAGCAGTGATAAATAATAAATTGCCCGGGAAAAATGCATCCTGTACCTTGGGTTTTATTTTGCTTTGGCTTAGCACAATTTCCACAAATTTTTTGCAATCATGCTGCCATTATCTTTTCATGACAGAGGCCCTAGGAACTTGTCCAGCCCACAGCGAGAGCCCTTTATGTACCTACTAATGTGCTGGTTCACAGACAGACAGAGGAGGATGCTGATCTGAATAGCAATCAGATGCCAGCGTACACCGCCTCTCTACAAGAGCTGTGGACATTAATAATGTCTCTGGGGAGTGGCTGCAGCCGTAATAAGGAAAAGATATCTGCAGTGTTTGCACAGCTCTCTTCATTCATCCTGATATGTAGTGAAGTGTGATAATAAGGACTTTACAAAAGCTGACTGTCAGTCTTGGGGGGATATTCATCACGGGGGGAAAAAGAGGGAAGAAACATTTGTTTCTGCTAAGCATAGTTGAAACACAGAGATATTCTTAAAAGTGACTCTCTTCTATTTTGTGCTTTTTGGTTTTTCACTTTTGGGGGGGGGCGTTGGTTATTTTTTGTACATGAAACAAGGGTCACAACACGGTCATTTCTGAGTACAACCTAAGAGGTTTTGATTTGGAGCTCTGACTCTGGGAAAACGTCACATCACAGGCCTGCATGCACACTTTAATTCTCCGTCCACAACAACAGTTGTGATTAAAGCAAGTTCAGAACAAATAATTGCTTTTCCTCCGAAAGTCCAGATACAACAACGGATCACTTACATGGTGAAAAATCAAAACTAGCTATCTGGTAGTTTTGAAAAGATTATAGGCCAGTTCCCATGAATGCAGCATGTCCTGAATCAGGCCCTTTGTGCTTCCTCCAAGACATCGGGAGCTAAGCATGAACCAGTATACACAGGATAAGCATGGTGGACTTGCACTGCTCCAAAACCTCCTGGGGCTTCAGGAGCTGCTCACCTTCACAGAGCAAAGCAATGCCTCAGGTGCCTTCCTGAGAATCACAGGGCCTGAACTTGGATGCAGTCCCCACTGCTTCCCTCCCTGGGAAATGCTAGCAGATGTCCATGAGCCAGGTCACAGCCAGGCTCCATGTCTCAGTGTTAAATCACACCTCATCAGGGCTTAGCAAACAAAAGGGGAGACTCGAGGCACAGCAAGGCTGACTTTGCATTATGTTTACAATCTAGCTTTTTTTTTTTGGTGGTTTTTAGGCACTTAACTTTTCATTTGTAATGTTGCAGCAGCATACAATCATCTCCTTGCTCCAAAAATGAGGGAGAATTCAGAAACACCAAGACAAAAGTGTTGTGCCTACTCAGTGACTCACATGTCTGACTTGCACAGCAGGTCAGTCTGAGCCTCAGCAAAGAGGAGGAGATACATCTCTGCAGTGGCCGCCCAACGACACAGAGATGACAAGGTACCTCAAGGTGCTTGGAGCACAGTTTAAGGTGCTTCAACCTTGGTTTCAGTGCAAAATCACATTTCCACCAGCTGTATCACTGGGAACCATTAAGAATCTGGGGCAGCTCCATGTGTCTATCACAGGAGAGGTTTTGGTGACAGTAAATGCAAGATAGGAAAGTACCTGTGGATGAGAGAAGTGCCACTTAAATGCAAGAAAACTTAGATGAATACAAATGTAAACAGGCATAGTGTCAAAAAATTGAAAACTTAATGTCTCATAGCAGTGTTGCCAGGTCTTTTTACAAGATTCTGGCTAATTGAGATTTAAAAATAATCTCAGTTGCTGGAGTCCTTTGATTGTGGAAGGATCTCATCTTCCCCTTCAAATACTAGTTGGGCTGCTAGTCCTTTTGGCTGAGTATAAATACCCTGAAATTATGACTTAGAGACTCAGAAACTAAAAGACAAATAAAAAGAGATCTGCATTTATTAATTTTAAAACACTTTTGACTCTTAATTCAACCAACTCTTTAAAGGGCCACATTGCATTTTGTGAAGGCTTCAATTTTAGCTCATCTGAGCATCTTACACATGCTCAGTGTAAGATATTTCTCCACATAGCAAGTATATGACAGGCATAAGGGTAGGAGTAATCCCATATGTGCATATTAATGCATCCCTACATTCTCTAAAGATATCAGGAACGTGGATGTCGAAAAAGAAAGTCCCAAAGTATAAAGATGCCAGTGGTTTCTTGTAGGGGTTGGTTGTTTTGGTTGTTTGGGTTTCTTTTTTAGTTTACAACAAGCTAAGATGTAGCGCTAGGCACGTCCTCACCGCAAGTCCCCAGTCTGCCTTTGTGCTGCCTCAGGGGTAGTCTGGGGCAAGAAGAGCCTCACAAAACCAGTTTGGGACAAAAACTGGTGCTCTCTCAAAACTGCGAGTGGCTCCCCTGGCCAAAGCTCCTGTCTGGATGGCAGCAGCACTCCGCCGCAAATGCTTTTCTTCACTGTCAAAGGGCAGTTCAGGGAACAACATGATCCCTCGTCTGCTGGCTCATGTTTGAGCTCGTTCCAACTCCCAATTATCCAGACTTGGTTTAACTCAGAAAGTATGTCTGAAGCACTTCAGCAGCAGCAGTAACAGCAGCTGGGCAGCCATGCTGGAGAAGTGCTGTTGGTCGATGCTGTGGCTGTGTGCTGGGGGCCTTCTCCTGTATCCCTGCCAGAAACATCACCTCCTTCTCCATCACACAGAGGGATTTCAGAAGATGCCCTGAAAGGGCTGGGACAGCACAGGAGAAGAGACATCTAAGGGGTGGCAAAGGGAGCTCTCAGTGGGGCACTATTGGCAGAGAGAATTAATGAAAAGTGAGATACAAACCCATCCACCTTTGTTTTACTTTTCCCAGCCTTGGAGACAGCAACTGCTCCAGTGGCAAGAAAGGGTTTGCAGGATGTATGGCAGAATGGTTGGTGTTTGCTTACACTTATTTTTTTTTAGCGGGTGAAAGGGGACATGCAATGTTTCGGAGTCCTCACAGTTCCACTCAAATCCAGGCAGATCACAGTGTCTCACTCCAACTAAATATACCTGTGCCTGTGCAGGTCAGACAGTCACCTTTGTGCTTTCACAGCAGAGCAGGCATCTGTCAATCCTCCAATATGTGCTTCAGGCCTGGCTTATATATGTCTAAGTGATTAATTAATCTCTGTGCAGCAACTGGAAAATGTAAAGTGCTACATAAAAGATAAGTATTACTATTACTAAATCTGTATTCGATGAGTGTGACTTGACATAAAGTGGCAGGTTTTATCTTACTCATTGCTACTATCTGAGAGAGGCCATTGACAGCACATTTCTGGAGCATAATTTATTCCACAGACAGAGCGGGGTAAGTGGTGCACGCGAGCAACTTGCGCGGCGTGCGCTGCGGGGAGCGCTCTGCCGACGGAATACGTGATGGGGTTTTCACACATTGCTCCACTACCTGTGACTCAGAGGCCCAAGTGCGGGGGCATCAGATGGGTACGTCGTGCTCCCTCGGGAAATTTGGACTAATAAATCAATTGCGGCATATGGTAGCGGAGCCCAGAGCTAGGGGAGGAGGGTGGGGGTTTGCAGAGTGTGGCAGACTCTAATGGCAGAGGCGTGACTGGAAAGCAGTGACACCAGGGGGGTGCTGAAGGGGTGCGGGAGAGGATGAAAAGAGATGGACAGCAGCTGACAGCACGGATGGAGGGTGGTGGTGCTTAACCCTCTCCGGCTGGGCATTTCTTACAGTGCTCATTGGCTGGGTAGAAGCAGCAAGGGAGGTCAGGAAGGCAAGCTGGGAAGTAACACAACTGGTAAATACATATGTGAACTTATGTCTGGTGCACTTGTGGAGAGCCTGGTGCTCTAGGGAGTTGATTCTGACTATTCCCTCTGGGCTCTATGGCAACATAAATATTTAACATTAATGATAATAATAGTAAAGAGCTTTGAAAATGGAGAACCTTGTAGGCAGTTATTTTTATTAATAGTATGGGCTACTTGTGACTTAATGGCTGCCAAATACTTTCAATTGATTTGAGTCTGTGAAGCCAACCTGAGCACATGATGAAGGCTAGCAGCTTAGTGTCTCAATTTCTTTGAATTTGGTCTTCATTAAAGAAAAATATGTGCTAGAGTTGCTGGCTTCTCTTTTGATTTTTCTCAACCTTTCACGGCTCTTGACATCTTTTTGCAAAATAATGAAGGAACCAGTGCCGACGCTCGTGCACGGAGAAACTGCTCACATGAGTATGACCGCTGCCTTCGGCCTCTGACCCGGCTTTCTCAGTCTCGGTGGCCACAGCCTAACAGCATGCACATGTTTGACTGATGTAATGCATGCTGGAGGGTGTAAATCCACCTGGTTAGTGGTTCAAACCTCACTTTCTTAGCAAGTCAGGTGATACAAGGCTCTGCTTGGGATCAAGATCCCTCCCATAACAGATGCAGTCTTTTGTTTCAGCCTTCAGCCTAGCATTCCCTCTGGTCATTTCTGGTTTCCCAAAGCCGTATAGGAAGTGCCTTACTTTTAAAGGGGTTTAAGTTAATAAATGACAAATACAGCCACTGTCAGGTAATGTGTCATAGCTTAAGGAAAAGAGAAAGGTCATGAGCAAACCTCAGACACAAAATATGTGGTTTCCCTGAAAAACCTCAAATGCACCAGGAGAAATTTTTCTTCTTGTGCCAAGCAAGGTTTCTGGATAAGTTCCCAAGCATCACTTTCTTGTGGATCTCTTGCAAAGTCCCCAACTCTGCACTTAAAAAATTTAGCTGGCCTCTGAATTTGCAGGAGAAACAAAATTAAAGCAGCTGTAAGGAGAAGGGTAAAGAAAAGACCTCTGACTTTGGTTGCTTTTTTTTTATTTTTAAATTCTTGTTGAAATCTACCAAAGGTGTGAGGAAGTCCTTGCAAAAATGCAATGAGGACAGAGAGAGTGCCAAATGGAGGCAAATGCAGGGGAAGTGTGAGCAAGAAACAAATCTGGGCTGCCAGCATCAAACTGGCATGCTACTTCTCACCATATTCCAATTTTTTCCCCTCCTATTAGCTTATTTGACTATCATCCTAGTTTTCAGCAGCAATCCCACACAGGCAGACAAAGCTGGTTATACCAGAGAAAACTGTAAAGAAATTTTGTGCCATCCAAAGTTAGCTGATGCACCAAAAAGCATGGCATGTGGTGAATATGGTGACCTGGAATCACTCTAGGGCCTTCAGTGAAGAGCACAGAAAAGATGCTAGTTTAACCTGGTGAAAGTCGAAACAAAAACCGGACCTTAAGCAGAACCTAATCAATTACCTCATTCTGCAAGATTTTGGACACGATCCTGAAGTTCACGACAGGATTTAATACAAAACTCACTGACTGCATTTAGTTTTAGGTGAAACTTGTGCTATAAGTCTCTCGCTCTCTTGGGAGATGTGGCTTCAAGCTTCTCAGCCACTGAGGCGGACTGTAGTCCCCAGGTGGAGCTACGCTTGGCCAGGACACTTCTTTAGCAGGAGATGGGGTAATGCAAGTTAGAAATGAAGAACTGAAGCCTGAATGAGGAGGAGATGGAGAAATTGGGCAACTTCTTTTGTTGGGCATCTGCTGTCAACTCTGGTGGCAAAATTCCAGTTTTGACCCCTTTTCCCTCCTATCTACAACATGTCCACTTGTCCAGCCCTTGGATCAGGAGAGGTGATGGGCTGAGGGGGATCACAGTGGGTTTGCTGTCCTCGGCAGCCTCTTGTCTGTGCTCATGCCTGCAGCTCATTGCTTCCAGCCCTGCCTCCTATGATGGGGCAGGAGGGAAATGCTAAACTCTGCCTGCAAGCAGCTTACTTGTTCCAGAGCCCTGCAACTTTGCGTCTCTTCAGATGCTGCTCAGGCATGCAAATAGGGGTGAGAATTTTGGCTGTCTAAGCATCCTCAAAGATGTTTGGGTTGTGGGGTTTTTAAATTATTATTTCAGAAAGTTATTGTTCCACTTCTTATTTCATTGTTTTATAGCCAGTGTCTGCGAGTACATCACTAGCTCTCCGTTTGGAATGGACCGTGGGTGCTGTAGAGTTATTTGAATGAGTATCAAACTGTGCAATACAAAATTAGTGAGTAGTCTTGTTATTGCAATAACCCTTTGGTGTCTCTTACATTCCAATATTGGACCTCTTCCACTTATTTCTGTATAGTCCTGCATTTGGAAGTAATTTGTATCTTGGAACAGCAACCTGAAATTATTGGCTAGCCTTGTGTATAATGTAATGAGTGCTAGACATTTATAAGCTAGTAAGTTTGTCAGGAGAATATCAGCTTCCGCTCCTCACCCTATTACCAAAGGTGTTCTGGCTGACCCTACAGTTGCCCCAGAGTTTTAGTCATCTAGAAGTTTTGGCTTGAAAATCAATACGAGTTTCAATGATGTTCATATATTTTCAGCCACAGTAAAAATCAGTGGTCTCTGCATCCATCTGATCTTAGAAGCAATGTTATCTAATAGCTGAGAGAGCACACCGGAGCTGGGCTGGCTTGGGCATGCTCTGCTGAAATGGATTTTGAGACCTCGAACAAAGTGATTAGTTTTTGTGCTTCTTTTGTGGTCTGTAAAGTGGGGGTGTGGGTGTGGGTGGGTGTGGGTGTGTGGGTATGGGTGTGGGTGTGTATGTGAAGAGGATGGAGGAAGGAAGCAGGGAGAAAAATTTCTTGAAAAGTTTCATTATTTTGCACAAAAATCTATACGGGGTGTAGTTGCACTCACAGCAAATAGATGCTGCTATAATAGACACTTGAAAGAGGGTCTGTCTAGAGGTGGAGCTTTGCACCACTCT
This sequence comes from Callaeas wilsoni, assembly GCA_013398955.1. Taxonomy (NCBI): domain Eukaryota; kingdom Metazoa; phylum Chordata; class Aves; order Passeriformes; family Callaeidae; genus Callaeas; species Callaeas wilsoni. The sequence goes on from VWPU01021103.1 coordinate 63,866, forward strand.
TGGAGACCTTTCTGATGGTCTCCATGATGAGAGAGGCTGGAATCTGTTGCAATCCATACTGTACAGACGTGCATAAAATCTTATTAAAAAGGTAAGAGAAGCTATGCCATGTGCTAAAATGCCCACTAGAACCACGTAGCTGAAGGATTCAAGCAGGACATCTTGCTTTAGCTGAGCTGCTTCCGGTGATTTAGTTTACATATGTTACTTGGACGCCACTTATTTTAAAAAAAAGTAAACAAATGCATGAAAAATGTGATAATTGGTTCACTTCTCTAGTGTGGTCTATTCAAACTAAACAGATGTGCCTCACTTCCCAGAGAAATCATCATTCCTCGTTTTCTCAGTTTGAAAGGTACTTTGAACACACAGCCAAGCCACTTGATGTAGAAATGTTATCAGTGAAACAGATTGGACAGTGTTTTGTTATAATTCTCTAAATATGTAGTAGTCATTGACCTACAAGTACAACAGCTATTGCCTCAATAAGGTTTTTCAGTAGTGTAGATAAACACTGCAAGTGAAGAGATGGCTTCCTCGCTGGGTTCTGTTTCGTTTCCTGGACAGATGATGGCATTGCAGTCCTGCTGTATTCTGCAAACCCAGCCAAGGTACTCCCAGAGCGAGATCTTGATTTGATTGTGATATGCATGCTTTAGCAGCTTAAGATTTTGCCTTTTGCTTTTCATGTCTTCAGTGAAACAGATGAATGCTATAATAGCAGTACTTTCTAAAAGGAGACATGAAATTCCTACATTTATAATAAAAAAGTGTTACCAACCTCATTGTAATTCAGACTTGAACTGTTCACCCTGTGCACGTCCAGAAACTCATTCTCTAATACTAGATGCAATGATCTCTGGAGGGAAGTTTTCCATCTGTTTCCTTATGATGTTAAGCTGTTAGTGCTGTTCATTATTTATTACATCTACTGGAGTATGTTAAGCTATGATTTTCTTCTTGTCTGGTATTAAGAATTTGACTTGGTTAGTGTAAAAAAAACCCCTAGGATTTGCATATTACACATTGATATTTAGTGTATTTGGGGGGTGGGGGGAAGATAGAGGGCTGTAATTGCTCCCAAGCTGCTTTTGTGCTAGCAGATAATTTATATTTAATTCAGCAATAGAGAGCTAAATTAACCACTTTAAATGGAGATAAATATAGATGTGCTATATAAAGGTGGAATCTGCCACCCATACTCATATTAAGGAGCGTTATCTCTGCTTGACTTTAGTAGGACTACTGCAGGGTAAAATGCTCCTCATTATGAGCAAAGTAGGCAGAATCGGGCCCATCATAAATACGTATGAGTATATATTTCACCTATATGAATGAACGTGAGAGAGTGGGATTTATAAAATATGAGCATGCAGTTACCAATGTGCACATTAAGCAAAAGCTCACAGGAATATGGTCTGTTCTCTGTATTTTCACATCTTCTGTTACAGGAAGGTGTGGCAGACTTTGGTTATTATGCTGTTCTGTGCAGAATAAATGATACATAATAAATAATTCTCTCTTTGGTCAGCCTGATTCTCCATTTCTTCACAGAAATTATTTCTGCAGGTAGATTTTTCGTTGAGTTTATCCTATTTTTTCACTGGTTCCATTAAATACTAACAAGAGTTTAGGTGTCCCAACATAGCTGGAAGGGGTAGTGTTTGCGTTATTATTTGTATCAGGATCAGCTCTTTGCACACAGCATCTTGCTCAGAAATATCTTTGAAGATGTACAGAAATTAGATCAGTATCTTATTACACTGTAATTAAAGTATCATTTCAGGCTGTGAAACACTATCTAGATCAACCATTGAGGTTACTCTTAACCATACTGGTTCTTTTGGAATAAATATATGTGTTTCCAAATTGCATAATGGGAAGTTTTTGCATATCAGTCTCATGTGTGGTGCCGTTTGATGTGATGGAGAATTGTAAATGAACTGAAATGTTCGCTTTCCTGTCATGTAGCTGGTTCTTTATCATAATATAGATGTTATTAAGATAAAATCTGTCTCTCCATATTGTAGTATTATAAAACTCAGAATTAGAAGCGCTTTACCATTTCTGAAGAACAAAGACTATGACTACTTTAAGCAATATCAAAGTCACACTACCTTTATCGGGAGGAGCATGAAGGAAAGCATCAATATTTGCAAAGCATAAGTTAATTCTTGTCAGACCTAACACAGGATGTTTGCAATTACCAGGCAGAATAATCACCAAATGATAAAACAAATAAGCTTTCCTAGTGCTGTTTTTAAGTGGCAGCAGAAAAAACCTACCTGAGGACAAGATTGCTTGATTATGCATCTGCTCTTTGGACTGACAAGTCAGATGCTTATGTGGCATAAATCAGCACTGCTTTGGCATGCCAGCGGAGCTATGTTGACCAACACCTTCTAAGGTATATCTATAAGATATTAAGTTGGTAAATATAAAGGTCCTATTAAGATGTTCTGAGCACTGGAAAAATTCTTGGGTTTGTACCCATTGAAGGTCTCTTCTGTAATATCCAACTCATCGGAGCGACTTTGGAGAGAAAGTTTGCATGCAGTCATTGATAGATTGCAATCTATCTTCCCAATGTGACATCACCCAGTGGTTTGTTTGAAAAGGACCTGGGAAAGTGTGGTTAATCACCATACAGCCATGAGGCACTCCTGTAGTCCTCAAAACCTATACTCTGTGCTGAGAATTTGGAGGTCATCTTTGTAAGATGTCTCTTACAAACACCAGCTCCCCTCGCTACTTTCCAGACAGTTTTAAATGGAAGTTGTGGCACTAAATGAACACCATTGGTATTCCTCCTCGTACATATTATGGCCTTACTGCACCGTCATTCTGCAAGAAGCAAGTTTGGTCCATCAAGCCAGTTAGTGGTGCAGTTGTCTTCTTCAGGCATCCTTCCACCTATTTTCTCTCTAAGCTGGAGACATTCTTTAGTCCTGTCTGGGTATTACCACACCCTTCCAAGAGTTGTCAGAGCACCAAGAGATGCTCTGAGGTTGCACTTCTCCATGCTGTCAGGTGACTATATCAATGGACAGTCATATGTGATTATCTGGCTAGCGTTCAGAAGTGGTTCAGACATCTCTGGGTCAGACATTCCCCCTGTCCAGGCACTCAGGCAACAGCAACGTTCATAGAATTTCAATCATGGCCAGTTTCTGGATGCCTTGCAATATAATAACCCTTTTTATCAAAGTGAATCAAATTCTAGTTTAAATGTTTTTCAGTTTTGTTTTCTTTATATTTTGATAGCCAGTTAAACAGACAAATGTGAGTGTCCAAAAGAATGAGAATAGCACCGATTTTACAGTATGGTTTGTAAAGTTCTCTTTCTTCACAGAAGTACATCTGTTGAGCCTCACTGAGTTTACCTGAAAACCTTTTAGAACATTTGATGTCAGGAAATGATGTATAAAAGTGTGGAGGTTGCTTCCCTACTACTAACAGATTTATATCATAACCTATGGCAATTGCTGCTTGTTGTCTTCTATTAAAATGGATATGAAGCAATGCGGACTAACCACAAATTAAATAATTTTGATATTGGTTTGGAAGGATTCTTAACTACTGATACAGTTTTTAATTCTTCTTTACGGTCAGTTCTTCAGCATTTTAAGTTCATCTAAAACATTTGCTCCCAGAGTCATGGACTCTTGTAAAAACCCACATGACAGTCAAAGAAAGAGAGAGGGAGAGAAAAAGAACAGGAGAGAGAATTCTTACTATTTCAGGAATAAGTTGAATGTATGATTCAAAAAGTTCCAAAACAAGTAGATGGAGTCCTTAATGGTGTCAAATAAAAATATAAGATTTCTGACTCTCAGAGTTTGCAGTGCTGCAGGGTATACCACTAGAGTACTACACCATTAGATTATTAGGGGACATACCATTTGGGATCAGATAGCATGGGTTTAGGAAAAGCATGTCCTGCTTAACCAACCTGATCTCCTCTTATGACCAGGTGACCCACCTAGAGCATGAGGGAAAGGCTGTGGATGTAGTCTACCCAGACTTCAGCCAAGCCATTGAGGCCTCACCTTGATTGCTGTGTTCAGTTTTGGGTCCCTTACTGCAAGAAAAACAATGAGGTGCTGGAGCATGTCCAGAGAAGAGCAATGGAGCAGGTGAAGGGTCTGGAGCACATGTCCAATGAGAAGGAGCTGAGGGAGCTGGGAGTGTTTAGCCTGGATCAGGTGGGACCTTATCACTCTCTACAACCACCTGAAAGGAGGTTGTGGCCATGTAGGGGTCTCTTCTCCCAGGCATTTCCATTTCTTCAAAAAGATATCTGGGAAGACATAGAAATGAAAAGCCTGAAAATTTAAACCCCCAACCCACCTGCTGTCTTCTAGGCAGAGAGCATGGCAGAGCACAAACACCAGCTCTGCTCAGGCAAAGAGGTCTGATAACTCACAAAATTGTGTGAGAAACCTGAATGACCTCTGCAGGTACTCCAGAGCCTCCTAGAAAAGTACACTCTAAGAACTAATAGTAGTGGATTTGTCAACGATATATTCGTGCATATATAAAAAGGTTTATTTATTTTATCTTGTTAAATATGCTTTTAGTAGGTGGATTGCACAATCATAACAGTAACACTCTGAAACCACAACTATCATGGCGCTTACATTCTAAACCCTTATTTTCAGTCACTTGCAACTTTCTGAGAAAAGTAGCTTTCACATTGATTTATCATACTCCACCTGGGACCAGACACAATCATTTTGCCGACGAAAGGGAAGTTTTATTAACATCCATCCAGCCACTTAGCCAATTTGGAGTTGTCTGACTGAGAAAAAGCATTTTTCACTTTTAAATCCAGCACATAAATTCTGAAGGCTGAGATAACTCCAGACTTGTTTGGTTTAAAAAAAACCCCAGCAAACTCAAACCAATTTCACCTGGCTTGAGTAGAGTCTTCATCTGTCCCCTTTCTGAAGAAGAAATAACAAACTTAAAAATAGCATAATAGTGTTTTGTGTGGCCATGCTCACACATCTCCGTGTGTGTATATGTGAGTGAATGTATGGACCCATTTCAAAACCAAACTGCCTCAGGCAAAATCTTCTACATGAGTCCCGGGTATTGAAAGGGTCAAAAACACATGCCAGTCTTTAATCTTATCCTCTAAACTGCCCACACACAGAAAGTGCTTAAGTCTGTGCTAAACTGGAGTCCTGATAACTTAAAAGAAAGGAGATATTAATTATGGGAGTTGACAAATCTCCTTAGCTTTTTGACTGTTACCTGCACAGTGGTTGATAAAATGTTCAGGCTAATGGTATAAAGAAGTCAAATAATGATATTGCAGACTTAAGGGTTTATCCTGGGATTAATAAATTGCAGGAATCCACAGTGAGTTGTGTTTGAAGGGATAGCAGCTGGATCCTTGAAAACAGATGGCCTTCCTTGTCAAAGTAGTCTTGATCTTGTCTAATCTTAAAAGCTAAGCAGGTTTGGGTCGGAAAGATCCACCAGAGAATATCTGACGCTCTAGGTTGTTATTTCTATAGCAGGAATTGCTGCTCATAATTTGATAAGAAATTTAATGATAATTTTGTGAAAATAAATAAATAAATGCAAAAATTATAGCTTGATTTTATGGTTTTTGTATTATTCTCAGTAGCATATTGCTAGAAATTTTCTGGGTTCTCAGGATGATAGGAATTTAATACCAGCTTCTTTTGCCTTAATATATGATGCTTTGTTCAAATGGGAAAACATTACCAGCCTGTTGCTGTGACCTGCAGCATGAGTTTGAGAAAGATTGTTCGTGAACTAAAGAAAATTAAAAATTCCTGAAAACCCTAGATCCCCTGTATTTACAGTATTTGTTGTTTCATGAGCATTTTTGGCTGCAGCTTGGTTGGTTGGTTGGATTTTAATTGTATTGAATGTGATTTTCTTGCAGATTTTCTTTAAAATTGGTGCTGTTAACACACTCCATGACCTCAGAACACTGCAGCATGACAATTCAATCCCGATCACTTAACTTCTATGCATACAATAGTCCAGTTTGAAGTTACCTACTGGTACTCTTGACAGAGCTGGGTATGGCCCCAGGAGGCTGCAAGGCTCTCCAAAGCCCATTTCGTGCACGCCAAGGAAGCTGACAGGAAGTCAGGTTCCACCTCTGGCTCCCAAACCACTCCTGGGAGGGCAGGCTGCTGCCAGACAAAATGACATGCACAGGTCTTTAGGAACTCAGTGATTCAGCTTCCGAGGAGCAAATTCCCAGCTTACCATCTTGGATTTGTTTCTGTGGGAAAGTGGCAGGTACCGAGCCAATGCTACTTGATTTTCTACAAGCCGGGATCAGTAAAGATTTTGCCTTGGGCTTTGGTGAGATCAGCATGAAGCCCTGGGGCAACTGGGGAGCATTTATAGGTGACCGCTGAAGCTGGCAAACACTGGTATTCAAGACTGATCAGATTAATTAGTCTGTCAGCATGGAAAGATCTGGTTTATAGCCACTCAACTATTTGTTATGGGGCTTTTTCTCTGAGCACTGTTAACCAAATATAAATGCTTGAAAATTGCACTATTCATGAATCAAGTGAACATGGAGAGAGTAATTGTCACTTTCTTAAAATGCAACAATTCAAAATGCTTTATATAAGCATCTAGGATTAGAAAAATGCTGTTCTTTTCTGGTAATTTATTTTATATTGTACTGTATGATAGTCAGTGTGGTAAAGACCTATATCAATTATAGCATTTCATTACACTAGCACAAAACATAATGTTGTATAATAGTTTGCTTGCTCGAGAATAGGCAACTCTATCTCAGACAGTAAAACCCCTTTTAGAAATCCAGTGTTAAATTACATCAAACATCTCATACTGTTGCAATCAAAAAGAGCATTTTTTTTAAATCCAATTGAGCAAAATTAATTATTTCTACATAAGCCAGGTTTCAACAACAGAAAATTTTATAGCCAAGCTAAAATTTTGTGAATGATCATTTTATGCATGTCATAGAATTTCTGACGACAAAAGGAAACCGTTATCTTATAGTAGTTTCATACTGAACTCTTAAAAAAGACAGGCTTACAAGCAAGGATATTATACAAGTATTTATATAAATGCAATTCCAGACCTCCCAAGTACATATGTGCAGATAAATGCTCCTGCACAACACACAACTATGTGTGATTGCTTTCCCATTGACTGCAGTGTCCTCGTAACCCATTTGCCCCACAACATCAGTTCAAAAGTTTTCCAGGAAGTGTGAGTCTCTGCAGATGGTGATGGCATTATTCTAGCTAGTAATCACTTGCAAGGCCTCATGCTTGACTTGCATGTGCCTTTATTTTTGTATTATTCTTGCTATAACTGAAGCAGTTTTTGCTAAACATCAGTGTTCTTAAAAATCATTGGATCTTGCTACCTGAGGTAATGTGGATTAATTTTGTAATTTTGACATGATGAGATAAATGGGCAAACAATAAACGAGTAATAAACCTGAAATACACTCCAATACAGAATGTCTTAAAACCATAGCTCATCTAGGTTTCCATTATAGCAACACTTTCACAGATTTTAGACAAACTACTAGATAAGAAAAGTGAGTAAGGAAAACTGCAATTTTAATGGAGTGGAAAAGTCATTACTGGAATATCAAAAATATTCCTTAAAAGTAAAATCTTTAGTGATTTCCTGAATTTTCATCTTTATGGCAACTCTCAGTTATATGGACTAGCTACAGTTATGACTAGGTACTACGTTTTCATCTGATTACATGGCAAATTTATAAAGAAATGTTTAATAAGAACATGTTCATGTCTGCTCTGTGTATAAAATATGATAACAGTCTTTGCAGGAGCCACAAGAAAAAACAAATCATAGCTGTGTGTTTTGCCCCAAAGCAGAAAGGCAGGTGACCCTGCTGCTTCTGAGAAGAGCTGTGACTGTAGCACTTCGTGTTTCTACAGTGCTCTTCACATCGCAGTTTCAAGGGGGAAATAAAAAAGGCGCTGCTTAATGTATCCTCCCCTTGGGTGCTAAGTCTTGTCCCTATTTATGTTTGAGGAAATTTCTGAGTGCTTATTGGAAAGATTAAACTCCTTTTTTTTTTTTTGGGAACCCAGCTTAAGCTGGACCAGCCCCTATGTTCCAAGGCATCAAAGGGACTCCATACCCTTCCACCCATGGCAAATGGCAAGTTAAGCACTTCTAAAATTCAGTTTCATGAATGAAGATAAAACTAAGGAAAATTCCATCTCTAGTCAATTTCCAGAAACAACAAGTAGTGAAAAGAAATACACAGAATCCTCTTTTTTTTTTTTAAATTAATTTTTGGGACCTTCTAGCCAATGTTCACTTTGGACGCTGGTGGAGAAGGATTTCAGAAAGTATTCCAGACATTTATTGGTCCATAAACCTTTTTATGAGACCAGAATGAGTCTCAGCTCACTGAGGCAGTAGTGTCAAGTCTTGCCAGAAAGACAAAGACAAGGAGGAGGGTGAAGGAGAGAGAAAAATGAGTAGTCTGAGGCAGCAGGTGAGTTTATCAGCCTGAGCTGAGCTACCCAGAGGCTGCTGCAAGCACTGTGTGCTACAGCCTCAACAGCTGCATTTGCTGCTTCCCCAAAGGCAGACCTTGATATACTTGTTTGTGTATTGGTGAAGAAGTCAAATATTAAAACTGACACACTGTAAGAGGGTTTTCTCAACTGTACTGAATAAAAGGGAAAAAAAACCTGAAGGTTTGTCAGGTTGAATAAACCACTAGGATAAAGGGAGCAAAGTGATAAAGACTTAGATCCAAGCTACAGAAACAAGCATGAAAAAACACTTTTTTTTTTAAAGTAAATGGCGTGTTGGGTCAGTCAGCTAGTGTGTCTGAACTATGCTTTTGAATGAATGTGAGATCTTAGAAAAACAGCTTCCTTGATGGAAAAACAGAGAGGAAAGCTGTTGCACTTTCTAATGCAAAACAACTTTGAATGGTAACACCATTATTGGCATTTTCATTTGATCATAGTTCAATGCAGGGGATTTTACTTTTCTAAAAATAATTTATGCAAAAGAGTATAATAAGTGTTTTGAAAATCAGATATGTACCTAAATAAGACTATTCCAAAACATATGCAGCATTGGAAAAACATGCCTGAATCTGAATAATCATCCTATCAAATAGAATCTTGCTATTGTTTACTTACTTTACAAGGGGAAACATATCTATATAGATATATATATTGCAATCTGTCATATATGTAACAATTAATCTTATTTATATACATATTTTAATATATCTATATATAATATAGATATCTTACATATATATATATGTATGTATGTATGTATGCATCATTTTAAAAGGAAAATATATATTACCTTCCTTAATTAATGGGTTAATTTTAAAATTTCAGCTGGAAACACTGAAACATTTCCTGTGTCTTTGAAAGTAATTTACCAAACAGTAGTAAAGAGTAGCATAGAACAGTTACATCTTTATAGTCTCTTTCTGTGCCCTGCTACCTCATAGATTAATTATTTTCCAGCATTTTCACAAGAATTTTAACTGTCAAGATTAAACTTCCAGGAAAGTCAGTGAAAAAGTTAATTTCAATGGGAGAAATTCAGTGCAATTTCAAAAGAACCCAAAAAATCAAAACCAAAACAACAAACCCAAACTGCCAAATCCTGAATATTTCAGAACCTTGCAAAACTTATAAAGTTATTTTTCTTTATTGTTCATTGAATTATACTGTAGCTCTTTGAGATGTAAATTTGGCCTGATGACTCCCTTCTCTGGCTAATTATCACTGGCTTCACCATTCTGCTTTGAGATTACAATTGGCTCAACTTGTACAATCAGCTCTTTCTAAAATTATTTGACTTAATAAAAAACCCTCAGTACTTACCATTGTTTTTCTTTGCTAAAGAGATAAATAAATTTAGGAATGTATTCCAATGAACCATTTAAGTGGGTTCACACTCTAAAATACTTGAAGAGCCCCACGGGCTTTTCCTGTCGAGGTTGTATTCATCCCTGTGATATTTAAATGCTAAACAAATTTATTTCATAATTTTGCTTTCCCTTTCCATGTTTCCTACCCACCTTCTTCTCCTTCCCCTCGCACACAGAGTGATAGAATCATTTAGGCTGCAAAAGACACCTAAGATCCCTGTTCATAGTATGTTCTATGTCTGTTCACAGACTGCGGAACAGTCTATCAGCGAATGCAATATTCAACACATTCGTAGAAGGTATTTTGGAGCCACAGCTTGGTTTGCTAGGGCTTCCTGTGCTTTACCAGAGGCAATCTCAATCCAGTAATGCATTTTGTTTGAAAAGCAGCTGAATTCCTGTGGTAATCTTAGTGGAGACACTGCAGGTGTAGGGCTTATGGTGTACCACGCAAGGAAATGTTGTAGGTAGAGTTGCTGCCTTCTACTGCACGTCTCAAACACGGCTGGGAAAAGTGGTCAAGCTTCCAGTCTCTGCCCACTTTTTTCAGTGATAGTTCCCTCTGTTCAACAGAGGGAATCCACTTTCTCAGTGAGCCCTGCATTAGCTGGATCTGAGGTTGTTCTGGTTCCTCTGAATTCTGCCATGTTGGACCAGCCACTGAGATCCAGGCCAGCAAGGGTCTAAAATGCTGTGCAATGCTTTGAGCTGAGGTTAAGATGATCCAGTGCTGTGACAGGAGAGGCTCCTCTAGGCCTAGTTTTGCTTGTGGTACTCAAAGAAGCAAAAATAAGGAAGGAGATTTGACACATAATTTATCTCCAGAGGTGTTGAGGCACCTTTATATGATACTGCTTTCATAGTGTTCCCTGGAGTTATTATTGGTTCCACCTACACTAATTCACTCTCACAGAGCCTGACTCAGAAAAGAACTAGTGCATGTTCCATCTGACAATATCCTAAAAATTAACAAAAATGAGTGAAAAATAGCTGAAGAGGTTATTTTCTAATGTCTACTTTCAATAGGAAAAGGAAATTCCATTTTTTTTTTTCTTTTAACTACATATTGTATTTTGTCAGGTGTAACTCTCAAACCTGCTCATTGAAAAAAAGGTGCACTTTTTAAAAAAGAATACTGCAGTACCTGGGCACAAAATTTGCAGAGTGGAACAACCACATCCACCAGTCTTTACCTGGTCTTGATACAAAGGTCCTTGTTAAAATATCAGTAGGGTGATATTAAAAGAACCAACTGAGGGACTGGGTCAAGTTAAGGTATTTTGGCATCCACAAAATAGAACAGTACTCTAAAAGCTCAAAAAAGGCTGTTAAAGCTTAACAACCAGCAAGATGTTGTGTAGGTGTGTTTGTGAAAGAGAGAAGCATGCAAGAAAGTGTCCAAGGAAGATGCTTGCCTGGAACTGGAAGCAGATTTAAAACCGTGTGGGGCTGACAGACTCAGCAGGAGCTCAGTAATCTTAATAAGCCTGGAAAAATACTTGCCATACTTATCAAGCCAAATTGACCCCCATTAACTCCTGGTTTCTTCTTGTGCACACTTGTAAGATCTAAGTTTTTCACCCTCACTTCACTGTTAGGATTGAGACATCTTTATGACACTGAAAATTCTCAGCAGTAGCTATAGCACACTTCTTTTCTCTGGCTGCACAGAGTGGTCACAACCTTGCTGCCTATCCACAATGGCTAAAGACAGATTATATCTGCTGCAGAAAAATCAAATCAGGATCAAAGCAGTTTATTGATTTATTAACAGCACCTAATTAACCAGCAATAAGTGAACAATACTTTAGGGATCAATACCAGCGTGACAACAGATAAACCACAGCACTAGGCTCTCCCACATATGACATAGCATTTACATGACTTCAAGCACACCAGCAGCACTTTTGAAACCAAGTCTATTGCTACTTCAAGGCCACATGGAGCTGCTTTTCCACATGATTTGCTTTTAGTTCATAAAGACAAATCAATTTCTGGAAGAGTTATAACCTTGTGGTAAGTCAAGCCAGAATTATGAAGGTATGCAGAGATGCTTAGAAGTGAACACTTTGGGTTGAATCTGGATATGGAAGCAAAATTTTTGGCACTGTGATCAGCTCTTCCTGAGGGAAAACTAGAACCCTGACCTGTAATTCCTCTGCCTACTTTCAGCCCATTCAAAATGTAGTGTGAGAAGCCAGCATGAGCAAGGGTTGCTTTGTCAGAGAAGGTGGTACAAAAACTTCTTTTACTATTTTTGATTTTCATTGCAGGAGCAACCTTTCAAAGATACTGACCTGTAAAATTCCAAGTCCTAGCCACTGGCAGTTTTTTCGGGGGTGAGGAATTTTTCTAGAGTTGGAGGTAGGATTGCTCTGGAAGTGATTTCTGCAGAGTAAAGGGTCAAGGGATGCAAACAATATGGGGAAATTTTGATTGCATTTTCTTTCAACTTTTTCCCAACAATATCACATGTAATTGAATGACATATCTTAATTTCTTTCTGAATTCATGTTAAACCTCTTTACCCTTGCTTTTTGCAGTCACTTTCTTCTAGTGATGATAAATGTTGTACAAATAGCGCAAGCATAATAAATCAGTTCTTAATTTCCTTCTAGCTGATCTTGGATTTGGCTGGTGGCTATAAGTGAAGCAAATGTGCTAGAAAAATAAATGGTAGGTTTTGATTGTCATAGCCAAATAGTCATTATGAGTGTTAATCACCAAAAGTGAATTCCAGTGTATACTTAACTGCACACCTGTCTGACATCTGGAAAATTGAACTAATCCATTTTCTGAAAGGAACTCCAACTTGGAAATCACATTTGCGTTTGGCAGTGTTATGCCTACTATTGTTACAAATAGCCCTGAAGAAGATTAGAATGGAAGGAAATAAAGGCAATCTCCTTTGTTTTGCGGGTTGTGTATTTTGTGGTTTTGACAGCACCAGGAGGGAGTTATTTGCCTTGTTTATCAGCAAAGAGCTCACGTGCAGCACCAAGAGTGCTCCTGTAGTGCCTGCCCCAGGGTCTGCAAGGGAAGAGTTACACAGCAGAGATTTTGGGAAGGCAAAGCTGCAGGAAGATGGGCACCAGGGCTGCAGAGGGGGTGCAACTTGGGATGGAGGAGTGAGTCCCCTTGTTTGGTGTGTTTCTCCACCCCTTACAAGTGCCCTGGTGAAAGCAGAGCAAACAAGGGAAGGTTTCATGCTGTGCCTTCCAAAAGTGTTGAAAATTCCTTTGGAAGATTTTCCAGATTAAAATAGCCAATTTGCTAGCGGAACTGTTTGAAAATCTTCAGAATCATCAGGTGAGTTTGTTTCTCTTGAGCAAAAAAGGGAGAACTATACCTCATGCATCACCCACAGCTTCTCAGACTCCTTAAGCCCATCAGCATCTAAATACAGGTTTTCCTAGCAAACCATAAAAGTGAGTGTCCAAGATTCAATGTGCCAGAGATTAAATGAACATATTTATCTTAATGTAGATTCATCTTATATCAGCTACTTTTTATTTTTTATAGCTGTTAATTCAGCTACCTGTAAATAAAAGAGTACACATTCTATCACTGGGAGTGATAGTTATTATACCATAATGTTGTATTTTCTTTCTTAAAAAAAAAATCTAGAGACTCTTATGGGCCAGTATACGTCTTCCATATGTCTTAGATGTTTTGCCACAATAGCAGCACCTTAAAAAAAAAAATTACACATTACAGAAAATTAATCAGGCAACTGATTTTAATTTTGGATTTTTTTAGTCCTCTCATAATGTGTGATTGAAAGTTTGTGAGGTGCTCAGTGTGGTTTATAAAACCCTGTCAAGCTTGTAACTTTGGCAAAGAAAGACTTCTTAATACACAGTTTTTAATGTGAAATTACCATATTCTGTCTTAGCAAAAGAGGTCTTTTTCAGCAGCTAAAATTAACTGTTGAAAAACGTTGGAGATGTGCATGGTAATGAGTTCATTCCTGTCAAAATGAAATCATTAATATTAATTTTTATCCTCCTCTGAGTGACTCCTGCACCATTTTTCAAGTTAGGAAAGAAGTTAGAAAATTTGCAAAACCATTTCCAGCAATACAGGGGTAGCAGGTCTCCCACCATCATCAAAAGACTATTTTAATGTCTTGACTTCTCCTTTGAAAAGTTCTTTCTTCACTCTTTAACTTTTCCTCTGATTATTTATATATTTACATACATAACTGTAAGGCTGTTAATTTACAAAACACATAGGATGTACAGACCTTGAGACTGCCATAAGATGGTCTTCCAAAAGGTTTTGGGTTTTTTTTTAGCAGCTAAGTAGAGCATTACATCTCAGTTCAGAGTGTTCCCAAAGGACCTGTTTTCACTGAAGTCAATGGAAAAATTCCCATTGATTTCAGCATGGCTGGATGAAGTCCAAAGTTCAGACATTTACAAGATGTCTGTGAGTACAGCAAAAAATAGGAGGATTCACAGGCTCTTGATTCTTTGGAAGATTTGAGTAGGTATTTAATCTATGCTGATTTTATTACACTTAAGCATAAAACTAAATATAAGCATGAACTTAAATGTCTTTGTTAAAAAGTTCTATTTATTTTAAAAAATTACACCACATACTTACAGCTGTGCTTTCCAAGCGGGCAGGTTACATGGAGTCTCGGTGACAATAGCTTTTAACAATAAAAAGGTTTCATTTCTGTGTTAAAATTACAATTCTCACTCCACAGTGCATCATAAAACTTTTAAAAGATAGTACTAACAGCAGAATCTTTTCAATTTAAAAATGTCCTGGTATTTTCAACTGGATATACCTTTTTGGCTTTTGTTTTAATTTCGGGGGAAGGGGAAGTGATCAACTTTTATCCTCGTTTAATGCCAACTAAATATTCCTTAGCTACTGAAGTGACTTAATGACATGAGTATGTGGTCTTATCAAAGTCCCATTATTGTTCTGACAGTATCTCATTTGTATGCAAATCCACTTGCATGCAACTTATTCTTTGGCAAACGGTGCTAGCAAGCCAGTGAGCGTCGCTTCAATTATGTGCATGTCTGTGCACAGCGTATTTGTTACTGCACAGGAACATTATGCTGTTGTAACAACCACGGCACCTTACATCACGCTCACGAAGGATGCTGCAGACCATCCTGCAGTCTTTATTGTGAGTGATAGACATGCTCTGTCAGTCTCTGTCACCCAAGGGTAATCGCAATACATAAGGCAACCTTTTAGATAAAATATTAATGGGGCACTTTTTTTGTGATTTCCCATCTTTTTCATAATGATGCCCACTGGATATCTGTTCAATTGGTGCCTTGCCTTCTCTTACTTTGCAAATTCTTGATGATTAAGAAAAATTAATCCTGTTAGACACAAACTAAGAGGGAGAACCCTGTGCACCTGTATGGTAGAGGACAGCTTCTGCTTAGCAGATGTAGGTTAGTGTCAGAGGATGAGTAGTATCAGTAGATGTAAGGGGGGGAGAGGGATGGGGTGTACATGTATAGCTGATAGGGGGTATCAACCCAAAAATAAGGGGAATCTGCTAGGTGATGTACAGGGCCCCTTTCTGACACCCCTGAGAAGGGCCTCCTGGGAGATCTGGACCCTCACTGTGTTTCTGCAACCTCCAGAAACGCCATCGGGAGGATGTGGAGGGGGACACTCCTCGAGGCCTTATGGACAAACCCATCCTTCTCCACACTTCATCTGGCTTTCAAGATAAAGCTAACTCTGCTTTGTGCCATGGAGCCAGCTCCATTACTTGTGATACAATCCATGCTAGGGGAATGCTCTACAGGGATGAATATCATCATATTTGGAAAAATTACTTCAGAATTGCATGATTCCAGAAAAAAAGACAGTGTCAATGTCCCAGGTTTGAGCTAGCAAAGTTTTATCATGAATCTTTGGAGGGAAAAAAGTGAATCTATCAGGAGAAGCATAATAAAGCAAAATCAGTCAGCAGAAGCATAGAGGCACAGAGAAAGCGCAACGTCCTCTTCTGAATGTAGCCTCAGCTTATATGGTTAAATAAAGGTGGATATGCCTGTACAGCGCATCTACGTGTGGTGCTGCGGTTTGATCTATTTAGGAAGATAGGGCTGGAGGAGCTGTCTAGGTCATTATCTGTAGTGCTCTGCAATTGCATATGCCCCTGTATGTGTTTATGTACATCCCTGTGCATGGGGAAGCATAAAATCTGCACACCTGCAAAGTAACCTGCATTTAGAGAAACATTTTCTGTCTGCTAGGAAAGAGAGGCTCTAGTCGAACCAGACAAAACTTCTGCATTTACTAATAAACCTGACAAACTGATTTGTGGCTGTTTTTCTTGCTGTGATTTGTTGACAGATTGTTCTTTATGCAAAAATTACCAAGGTTTAAATCTGTATCATATGGCCTCTAATTCAACTGACAATATGTTACCAATTAAATTCCGCTTAAGCTATCATCAACTAGCAAACCACAGACTGTGTTAAAGAGAATGACAGTCAGATAGCCAGTAAAATAATTTGTGCCATTATTCTGAAGGCTGGCCTATAAAGGAGGGACATTAAGTAACTATATGAAAGATAAAAAGAGATTTTTTTTGCAGTGAAAATGAAACTGCTGCTGTTTTTTTAATTTAAGGCATCTCCTGTTGAAGAAAAAGAAATGGGATTCTTGTCCTTGGCATCCCATATTATTCTCTCATGCAGAAAAGGCACAGCAGGGTCAGTGGTTAGTGGGAGGAGTACTAATGAAACGTCACTATTTGCCCTTTAATTTGATCTTCATTTACTCTTTGGCTCAATTCTGGCCCTTGCTCTTCAGTATTGTTTTCATTTGTAGGAAGAGAATGCATTTTCTGTCAGAAAAAGTGTAGATCCCGTGGTAAAAAAGAAGGTGTTTCTAAAAGAGTTTAATTTCCCTGAGTAAATGTCTCCTTCACTAAGATGAAAAAAGGGCTCAGCACACAGAATGACACTGAATATCACGAAGAAGAATACAGGTCCTCCCTCCCAATACTGATCTTGGCAGCACATGGAATTGGGTAGGGCATTGATAACCCTGCTTTGCAAATTCACATAGGCAACCTCACCTGCGAAAGACATATTTAAATGTTGATGTGAGATAAATGCTGCTACACATCAAGGTCTGCGAGAGCTAAAAAAAAAAAAAATTTAAAAAAAAAGTTGCTTTTCTGAGTAGCCATTAGCTGGGTTTGTTCCAGGAGAGGTGAGAACTTCCTTAGAGCCAGAGCTCTGCAGTCCAAAGTGGGCTGAGGTTCGCTTAGGCGTGGAGGTGGCCTGATTTGCTCTCTTGGCTTAAACACAGTAGTGCCAAAGCCCAGGGTTTAAACAGTATGGTGGGAGCTTGTCTGTGAATGCTGCATCGTACAGAGCTTCCTGCTGTGAGTATTATCTACCTCCTTATCTCAGCTTTAATGTTGCAGTTGAGTATTAAGTGTATGTGTGCTCCGGAGAATGGGTAGTAATCTTTGTTTAGAAAATAGAGCCTATCACTATTAACCCTAGTGAATTGAAATTTTACTTCTTTCCCCACTATATCATCATTGCAGTCATTATTTACTTAAGAGCTTTTTAATGGTTTGCTGTCTGTACTGATGACTGCAGTGTCCTAGGCAGGGACTAGAATTTGGGGACTACGATTTTGGGATCTCATTGTGAGGTATCTCTAATGAATGCTGAACTCCCCTTCATTTCTGTATGTTGCAATATAATAACATGAGCCAAAAAAACCCCACTGAGAAGCAACTAAAATCATAACACTTTCAAAAATACAAACATCCCTCTTACCGAAGATTACAATGTAAATCAGGCATCTATTATTTCTGTGTCAGTATAATAATTTAAAAAGAATTTACACATGGTAAGAGGCATCCTCTAAGGATGACAAATTAGGCATAATAAAACAGTTAGAAGAGAACATAAATAAGAAGGCATTTGGGGCAAATCCTTTTCTTCCTCTGCAGTCATACAAATAAACTGTTTGGAGGATATACTTCTTTGCTTACAAAATGATAGCCAGTCTCCGAGGCTGTTACAGATCCCATCAAGTCCCTTGTCCCAGCTGTCCTCCACAGAAAGGAAGGAGGGGAGCAGCAAAGTCTTTGATCCTTGTGTTGCATCATGACTTTGTGGTCACAAATGTAAAGATTACACTGCTATGTCACACCTCTCCATCGTGGACAGCTGTGCCTGCTCTACAGGCAGCTGAGACAGAAAGGCCCAGGGCAGAACAGGCTGCCCCTCTAGTCAGCACACCGATATAATGGTTACACATAAAACTAGATCTACATATCTGTAATGTCTCTACACATTCCTGGAAGGCCTTCATCAGCTCTTGTCCGTACAAGAAGTGCAGGAATATTCTGGTGTAACTTAATTGAACTACTTCATGTGTGCTCCTACATGAACTAAGAGTCAGTCCCTGTGCTACTCAATATTAACTCCTTCGTTTTATCAGCATTGTCAGGACATAATGTTTTTCCTGGTTTTTAAATCTTGCCTGGGCATCCGTGTGTGGTGCTGGAGAAAAATGCAGTCCTGCAACAGCAGGTCAACCTCTTGCTGACAGCTCTGCTGTGGTACATTTGTCAGTGTTTTCTGCTGCTCTGCCATCTCGTTTGGATTTTTTCTGCCTAATTTTATAGCTTGCCCTGCAGACCATGTGGGAATGCAGATCACTTCTGCTGAAAAAGATAGTCATGAGGGATGTCACACCAGGAGCAAGGATAGCTTTCTCTTCTCCATTTGCTCTTTGAGGAGCTGACACTGCAGAAGCCCTGCGAGCCTCAGGTCTCTGCAGCCCTACTCTACCAAGTCTGGCAGACTGCACATTGCCTCCAGATTTGTGTATCTGAATTGCTGGGTGTGCAGGAGTGAGATCCAGGATCCTACCATTCAGATTGCCTCCCAACCTCCAATTTCCCCTCCCACAGAGAAGCTCCACCTCATTTACAGCACAGGAAAGAGGAAAAGTAACTTCACTTCAGTGCAGAGAGTGTTTTATTATAAGCAAGAGGACAGGATGGAGAAGTCACAGACCATTTCCTCCAAGAGCTGGGTGATCATGAGCGGCTGACATAAGTCATGGTAGACTTTGCTGTAAATCAGCAGATCCTGGCCCTAGGATTAGCCATAATGGTCCCTCTGCTAAACTCTGTCTGAGCACAGCATGGGCCAGGCATAGCCCCCCACTCGGGCTCTGGAGAGCAGTGTGTGTTTTGGACTGCTGCTGCAGTGGGACATATATATATATATTATATATATATAGTTTTTTTTTTTTTAAAACATATATATATATAGCCCCAATGGGAACCTCCCTCCTTGGCTGTTGCACTCCATGCAAGGGGCTCTGCTTGCTGTAGCAGAGACTGCCATGTTTCTTCCTACTCCAGGTCACCAAGCAGATGGAAGAGCATGGCTTTTCATAAGCTGGGTTGATAGTGGTCAGTATTACAGTTTAATTTGAATGCTTGGGAATACAAGACTGCCACCACTCACTGTGATAACGGAGTAATGACATAAATTAGCAAAACTTCATTAATATCTTGCTGTCTTCCATCGTAGCTTTTTTACTCCTTGCTTTCCAGATGAAACTAGATTTGTTCAGAGGCTCTCTGATGGTGAATGCATGTTTTAGTTAGACATAATGAAGAGCAGCCTGCATGATACTTTGCAAGATTTCCCTTCCAGCTCTACCAGCAAACAACAGAGATAACCGCTGCCTCCCAGATTTCCATGCTCTGTTTCTTTTTGGGCCTGGTCCAATTTGTACTCCAGCTAGTTCAGAAATTTTCACTGATTTTCATGGACTTTGGACTCGCCCCTTTTAAGAGAAAGAAGCTAATTTATACCAGAAATGCACACTTACCTCGTGGCATCTAAGCTGCATGTGGACATAGGAAGGATATAGGGAAAACAGACTCTGCACCATCGAACAGTGGCACCATCTAGTCCCCAGTTACTGTGTTTGATACATTTCCTAATTTCTCCAGTGATTTAACATTAGAGCGGGTCCAGCTCATTGAAGCAAATTTATATGCAGGAGCACTATTTTAATCTTAGTCTTAAAATAATTTTAATTAATAATAGCTTCCTTTTCCAGTCTGTCAACATACCTCCACCTCTTGGCTTTTTAAGAAATAAGGTAAATATAGAAATAAAAGTATTAAATTATTACCAGGCAACCAGAACAAGGAAAACATCAGAACTGTCAAACCTAGAAATGTGAAAAATGACCTAGACTTTTCAATTCCGACCTGTCTCCTCAACAGAACTCTACCTGGTTCCATCTTATTTAAGACTTGCTAATTTGACTAAATATTGAAATGAAATAATGAAAATACTATAATAGACCATCTCATCCTTTATTCTTTCAGTCACTCAGGTGCCAGGTTTCTTTCTCAACCTGCAACTGCTAACAAATATCACCTTCATGACTTTGCCTGTGGTGTTTATCCTGCTGCTGCTGTAATTTTGCTTCCTCTTTGCAGGAGACAGCTGCTCTACACGGGTAGCTCTTCTGCACCACGGTAAGACATTATCTAAAAGCTTATTGCTGATGCTAATGGAGCTGGTCTAGCTGCTGACACAGAACATATGGCTTTACTGGATTTCAGTTCCAAAATGCTGACCCCCTCTTTCAGGAGGAAGGAGCATGGTGATCTGGAGGGACACGGCTCTGCCATCTCCTCACTGTAGGAGACTGAGAGATGTATGGGCTATTTCACCCCCGCTTGGCTTGGAAGGGGAAGTTAGCATGCCTACACTTCCCTCATCCAATTTAAAGAAAATGAAGCAAAATGTTGTGTTCAGAAACCATCATGCTGGTACCAATAGGGTTAAAATTTCTCCAGCAGTGTGCCTTTTGGAGGTTTGGAATTTTTTGCTATTACTTGGAGAAAAAAATTAATAAAGATAAGACATACATTTTTCTTTTTCTAAGGCTGTACTCATTTAATGGTTAAACTGGAAAGGGGGAATACTAGAAGCATCCTGAATACAATTTAAATGAGTTTAAAACTCCAATTGCTTATAGCTTACGAAAAAATGTCTTAAACCAAATGGTCTCTGTGGGGTGATGCATGGGCAAAATGTAAAATGACACATAATGAAATAAAGTAATTTTATTTGCAAACCTGTTTGAAAGGCTGGTACAGAATGTAACAATCAAGCAGAAGCAGTCTGGCATTTCTCTTGGTGTACTTTTGCAGAATTATGTGACCCAAGAAAGAAAACATTAAGATGTTCTGATTTCACCCTATAGGACAGAGAAATACACTTTGGTTAATGCTTACCATAATTCTATCTACTTGGCTTAGACAGTTATATTTTTATGAATCTTATGTTACTTTCTGTCACCCTCTAGGCAACAATATAGAGTTATTACAGTATAAAGGAAAATGCTTCCTGTTGAGCTTATACTTGAACAAGTCTTATCCAAGTGGAAGCTCTTAATAAAAGGGTAAATATACTAAGGAATAAACAGAGTGAATAAAAAAGGAATGTAGGCTTTATGGATGTTCAGGTTGATGGCATAGACCAGCGAAACACAGAAAACTCCAAGGTAAAGCCGACATGCTAAGCTACATCAGAAATCTGAGGGGGTTAGAATTTTGTTAAGTGAATTTAGTGCTCATTAAGGGATTTGCGGTGTCAGCATTATAAAGCAAAGTCCTCTCTCGCCCTCAGAATTGGAACAGCACAGTGCAGCAATATTAATTCCACGGCCATTCCCTTCTTGGCCTTGCCAATAAAATTATTACCCAGGGACCCAATTGTTCGGCACTGCTCGGCGAGTGCCTCCTCACGAGAAATTGAGCTGAGATCACCGGCTCTTTTAATGTGGCAGACAGATTGTAGCGCACTGTGCCATGCCAGGCTGGAAACAGACAGCTTCTGCCTTTAGTTTAAAGGAAAATATTGCGAATTACTCTTGTTGTTTTCTGTAAGTGTCTCCCTGAAATACCCACACAAATTGTTTCCTTCTGCTTTACGTCTCTCATCATTTCCTCCTTTGTTCTCAGCCCAGTTATTTTGACTTGAAGTTTATTTTGCGCAGCATAGGAAATAGAGATCCACAAATACTAACCAGACTTAGGAAAAAATATCGGTGTGTAGGTTTCCAAATCAGTTGTGTGGAGCAGAGATCTACTGGTGCAGAACACTGATGAGGCTGAAAAAACAGTATTTGCTCTCTCTGTTTTTTTATCTTTCTCTCTTAGCTGAAAGTCAGCTAGATATAGCTTTCATTCCATGGAAACTCTTCATAATGAGTATACATGTATATTGCAAACCCTTATTCCCCGTGGCCCCATGTGGCTTTTTAAGCCCAAATATAAAGCCTTCTTCAGCATTACCTTATCCCTTCGTCCAGACATCATTCAGAGCTACAGTTGATTTGCTAAATTACATCATACGTAAGTAGATTTATTTTTCCTTTTCTGCAGATACAGTTTAATTTCCTTTTCCAATTTGCATGGGTGCACACTCATAAATTTTAAATATATTTAACCTCTTTTCAAAGAATCCTTTTAATTTCTCTAAGGTCCATGACCTTTAACTTTGATACACAACCTTTTGTACATTAAAAACCCACAAAGACATCCAGAAATAATGCTTTAAACACTTTACTACCTTTCCAAAAGGTCCTCTTTTCCCCTTATGAAACAAAACATTCCCCTGCATGGTGTTCCTGGTAGCTCAGAAACAAGGGCTTCAGCTGAGAGACATTTGCTGGGGCTTTGCTGATCATGGAGTTCAAGTATCTAATTAATGAAGGAAGGTTGGATGGGCCACCCTAGATCCAAACAGGAATCTTGCAAGCCCAGGAACTGACCAGCACCTGCGGCTGCTAGAGGAAGGCAGAGAAGACATTTCCACATGGCAATGATAGGTTGACTTGCACCCATGGCAAGTCCTTTGTCAGCTCCTGAGATGTTACCAGTGATGAAAGGATCCCACCTTAAACTGTGGGGTTTCCTTTTAAGTGCCTGCTATTTCTGAATAGTCACCTTGTCACCCAGGCAGATCACTACCACTGTCATCTCTTGTTCCTCACCATTAGATGTCCCTTTCTAAGAGTAACTTCCCTGGGAAGTCCACATCCACACCTGGCCAGGCGATGATGCTGGACTATTTCCTTTAATAAACCTTTGCCATGAAAGGCAAGGAGCAGGAAGGAAAGGACCTGCCTCCCAAGCTGAGCATCTTTGCTTAGTTTTAGAGAAGAGTAGGTAGCAACTGCCGAGCCCAGTTTGGGTGACCTGTCCAGGACAGCAAGAAGGGACACCTTGTTTCGGATGCCAGAGAAGATGACCTGGGGACTGCATCTAGCCAGCTCGGGAATGCCATGTTGGCTGTAACTCCATTCCCAACTCATGCTCCACAGCAGGTCCTGGCTGCTGGTACATAACTCCAGCTCACAGCAGCACCAGAGATCCCCAGAAAGAACACACAGGTCTCTGGGATTGTTCAGCAAGGATCACCTGCCTCCTCCTCGTTTTGGTTTGCAAATGCAATTATCCCAAATATATCTGTTTGTGTATATATATATATATATATACACACACACACACACACACACTTTTTTTTTTAAATGTCACTGTAATCTTTCTCAGATTTCTCAGCACTGGCACTGCTCAGGGTTTGCCTGTGAGGTGCAGGCAGTGGAACAAGCACAGCCTCTGGCACAGTGTGGAGGCAGGCAGGGATTGTGCTGTGCACCACTGCCTTTGTCTCCAGCTTGTCTCTGTTCAACGAAGGCTGCCAGGCAGCAACCTCGGTCACGTGGAGGTTTTCTTCAGGGAGCCACTGCTCCAAGAGATACTCTGAAAAGATGCAACCTGAAACTGGTGCAGTCACTGAGAATTGTAATTATGGCATTTATTAAAGCCGTTTACAAGGCACGAATGTAAGACAAAAGGAAATAGGTAGTAATCACTTAACAGAATCTGATGCCACTCACAAATTCAGAAATCTTTGGAGGAAAGATGAGGGACAGATTAATAACCTTTCTCTTTTGGGTCCAGGGGGCATTGTATGCTGCCAGCAGCGGTGACCAGCTTGAGTGTCCATCCACTGATCCCTTGGCCACTTTGTGAGATGGCCCCTGACATCTGTTGGGGGGTGACTGGCTGGCATGTGTAATTGGGAGCTGTCATTGGGGACACCCTCTTTGCTGCCCCCCTGCCCCCTCTGCCTGACCCCAGCCTGCAGACCCCTCAGTGGGCTCTGGTCTGGAGGGTGGCGTGTACCTGCCGTGCTCATTGCCAGCAGGTCGTGCCCTCCCCATTGCCACAAAGCCACCATCCAGCAAAAGGGCTTTGTTCGACCTGGACCCCAGGGAAAGCCCACTCATAGCATTGGGTTCAGTCCTTTTGTTTCCAGGTTAAAAACTTGACCTTCCCCTCCCCTGAGCCTGAAACAGCCCTCACAGCACTTCTGTTCAGCAATTACATTTTCTTTTTAAATCTTTCTTTGGGGCTCAGGTGACAAAAAGACTTTGATAATATAAATAGGTCTCAAAACCTTTTGTGTGGGTAAAAAACTACAGGAAAGAGAAAAATGAGGGAAAAAAAATCCGTGTCTCTAATTGGCATAATTCCTTCAGCCCTGGTTTATAATTTAAGATGGATCAATTCTGCAGCTGACATGATAGATGTTGTCATCAATACTTGGAAACAGCAATTTATATTTCTTTGTTTGGGGACACAGCCATCCACCTACCTCTGTGGGGGTGTTATGTGTGAATCAAGAGCAATATGTGGCCAGTAGACTAAGACTTGACTTAGACTTCCAGCCATGCACCTTATTAAAATAATAAATATTTTCATTATCCAGAGAATCCATTATAGTTCTCTGTTTTAGCTATTGTTAATTTGGATTAATTACCAAGTTAAATCATTAAAAATTAAATCCATATATTTCGCTTTTTTAAAAGAGTGATAGCTTGCAACCATTTGTGTATTATGCATGTTAAGTGGGAGAGTGATGAAATACATTGTGTTAACTTTGACAGCATCTGTATCCATGCCATATTACACTCTGGTCTTATCAAATCTCAGAAGCTACAGTGTATAAATAGACTGTGATGATATTTACAGGAGAGGAATCATTCACAATATTTTTGGCATCTTTTGTAGTGACTAGAGAAGAACCACCTAACGAATACAATATACAATAATGCAATAAAGGGGTGTGTAAGAGCATAGAATCAAGGAGCGCTTACACCTGCTGAGTCAGAATTAAGGTTCGGTGTATGTTAGTGATCAGACATAAACACAAGTTTTATCCTAAGGAATTTCAAAGCAGATTGCAAGTTTAAATAAATAGGGAAACACAATTCAGAGCTCATTTCCCTCTCTGCTGAAGCAACACCAGCCATTGTGCTGGAACTTAGCACTGATTTAATGAAACATCTGGTTGAAGACATATAGATACAGGGAGAAAGTGAAGTTATTTACAGAGGAAAAACTGTTTACAAATGTACATTTTATTATGTTAAGAGTACTAAACTATGGACTCTGCAACTGCTCAAACTGCAAGTTACTGAGCTCAATATGGGAAGAATAGTGACACTGGACAGACTGCGATATACAGGTGGCTAGACTAGGTAATCCAGGGGGTTTGCCTTTGCTGTAAACTGTGAGGTTATGAAAAACCACTACATTGAAAACTCTTTACACTTAAGCGTATAAGTATCTGCAGTGGAACACTGTATTTGAATTTAAATAGCAAACCTATTATAAAGTATACTCATTAGACTACTTTAGAAACCCCCTGGTAAAGCAAAACAAATCCTAAAGCACTGAGGGACTGATTGTGCAAACCTAGCTCTAATTTAGGATCCCTTACCCCTGTGGAGCTGGTACCCAGCAGAAGTAGGTACTAGTCAGAATGGTGATGAGATGCTAAAGCAACACTAAATAATGCTTCTTGGCTTTTCCTCTCATGGAAGAGATTCGTGTCTAGGCGTTATATAAACATTCACCGAGGAACCACATATGTCCTGTCACAGCCTATACAAGGGCTCAGAGCAGTTTGCAGCGCTGCTCTGGGAGCACCACCTTGCCATGAGAGGTAGAAGTGCACCACACACCAAGAAACGTGTGACTGTGCTTGGTAACCCTCCCTGCCAAGCAATGCAGCAGTCTGCCCTCTGAAGGAATTGCTGATGGATTAGGCTGTTGGGGCAAGAGCCGGCATAGTTTTACTGAAGAGATGTGGTGAGATGTAACAACCCCAACTCTGTCCCTGAAACCACAAGATGTGACATGCACTGTCTAATCCTGGACCACGCTGCACATACATGGCTGTGGGGCTGCCCCCAGAAACCACTGAAATTCACAGGCAAAAAGGAGGCCCTGCCTGTGTCCCACCACTCTGCATTGGTGTGTCACAAGTGGGGCAAGATGTAGAAATTCTTGTTCTTGAGACACACCGTACTAATGCTATGGCATTTCCTACACTGGCCATCTCCAGAATTCCTCTCTTCTGTTCTTTGAAAGCATTCAGCTAAGGTTTTATGAATTTGCTGGGAATTAATCTCTTGCTGGGTACATGTTTTAAAGGTAGGTCATACCAAAGAGATACTATGGCAGTATTTTGCGTAGAGGATGTTGACTAAGAATGTAGTATTTCTCACCTCCCCCTTATTTTATGTTACATTAAAATTATCTTTACTCTTCCTCAGACAGTTGCTATGCCACGCTTAAGACAGAGAGTCTGAGGAGAGGGAAATGTCAGCTTTTAAGATGATGTTCAGCTTTCCTGTTACAATCTTTATGTAAGGGATTTGAATTACATATTGTTCCTAGGCCTTCAGCTCTTCTTACAAAGTCTGCTTGACTGGGCACAGTTGCTTGCTTATTCTTAATGAAGAGTTGTTAACAGAGGAAAGAGCACAACGAAGGGGCAAGTAATGTCTATATGAATCATTAAAAATATGCGTACAATGAGCACAATTAGATAGCACATGGCATATTTTTATTTATATAATGCCATGCTTTCATAAAAAGGCAGGTTTCATTCCCTACAGGAATTGAAAATATGTTGATAAGTCACACAGCAAGGGATGACAGGGGATTGCTGGCGGCTGTGAGAAAGCTGTAGGCTGCAATAGGCAGTGGGGAAGGCCTTTCTTCAGTCACTATCCTGAAGTTCTTCTAAACAGTCTGTGTCAATTTACTGTATGTTATGGCTTCGATCATGGAACCCACTGGAGATAGATGGGCCACTTCTAAGTAAGGAAACAGCAGGCGAGGTTACTGCTCAGTGGCTGGCAAGAGGGAAGGATTTGAATGAATAAGACATGGAGCACAGAGGATGCTTCAGCCACAGGGACCAACCACAGTGTTACACTGAGGAGTCAGCAGAGGAGCCCAGCCAGGCACACCACAGAGGAAGCAAAATTAGGGGTGGAAGGTTAACCTGTAGGTGAGGTCTCACATACAAGGAGTTTCAAAAATGCTACCAGAGTCAGAGGAAAAAAGGGGAAACATCAAGCACCTGGCAGATAGCCAAAACAGTTGGGATTTTGAATTGACATTAATTTCAATGCAATTAGTCTTGATGTTCTCTGCTCTGCATGAGAGGAGAATCATGGCCATGATGGGAAAGAAGAGGACACCACAATAATGATACACATGCAAGAAATGTAAAAGAAAATTACTAAATTTTTGTGTTAAAACATATTAAAAACATAAAACATACTGCCTATCATTATGTATTACTCTTTGAAATTTAATTCACTCAGTGCTGTTCATGCTGTTTGTTTACATTTTCTATTGATCTCAGTTTGGATGATGAATTTAGCCCACGGAATTTTGCTTCGAAGTTTCCACACTTGAGCTACCACTTGTGAGCATTGCAGTCCACCTTGCTCTTTACAGAATGACCTGGGGTCAATTCCAGCACTGATGTAAAGGGGGTCCCACTTCTGGTGATTTAGTTCATAAAGGCAGCCTAAGCCTGCCCTGCTGTATGTACCATTTCAGAGGTGATTTAAGCACTTCTGCAAATCACTGCTTAAGCTGGGTCTCAGGGAAAGAATTGGGGCCATGCTGCAATGGGGGTTGCACAACCTCCCTTAAAATAAGAAGAGTGAGGCAGCACAGGCTGTGGCTTGAAAAGGTCAGCATAAATATGCTGCCCTTTACTCCACACATAAGTAATATATTTGTTGAGAATGTTACCTGCTTTCCAGGCTCAACCTTCTGTCATGGTAAGCTTTACCCCAGCTGAGAGAAAACCTGTTTTCAGGTGGGTTTATGTGTCCATTAATACTGTACAAAGCCTGGCATCTGAACTGGCCTGAGTTTTTTTTCATTTTCATCTTCATTTGCTCTGGTCAGGCAGAGGGTGCCACAAGCCTTCCCAACCGGGACACATCCTTCTCCATCCCCCTGGGGCAAGTGAGGAGACAGGCGTTGCAGGAGCCGGCTCCCGTGTGTCACTCCGGGCTGAAGATGTGCCACATCCAGAGGGTCGGGGAACTTCTGGCAGTAGGAGGCAGCACCACCTTGGCTGTGCAAGGGAACAGAAGCAGCTGTGGAGTGGCTTGGGACTTTCAGATGACTTGCCGAAAGTGGCGTGCAAACTGTAACGGGTTTTCAAACCTTTCCCTTGGAGTGTGCTTAAGCTGCAGCCAAAACTGCGCCGCAGCCTGTGCAGGGTTACCAACCCTAAATTAAATCAAGCTAACTCAGGAACGAATAACATACAGTCACAAAACCAGGCGAGAAGCCTGCATAAATACTTGAGCCTGAGCACTGCTCTGGGCTGCCAGGGTGTCATGCACGTCAGGGTGCCCTAGCCAGCTGCCAGCTAGGTTGGCTTGGTCTCCAAGAGCAGGGATCTCCCAGTGTGGGATCGCTCTGCAGATATTCGCGTTGGCGCTGTTGCATGAATAGCCCCCTCTTTTCATCACAGATTTTGCACATTTCTTCTCCCTGTCTGCGATGACATGGCACTTCTCTGGCAGCTACTCACTGCTTAGCTGAGAAGCCCAGTATTCTGGAAAGTATTTAATGTGTGTTAACCTCTCTTAATGTGATTCAGCAACTACAAATCAGAAGCGCCTGCCTCCCCTGGCCAGCCAGATATCACAGCCGGTGCCTCACACAGGCTGGATGGACAGTGCAAGGCGTCTTACTTGCTTTTGGGTGGCAAGTGCTGATAATTGGTACTTTTATTTTTAACCAGAGATCACTCATTTTTAAAGGCTTCGTGCAATCCAGAGATCTTTAATTGGCTGTGCAGGCCTAGGTGGACCTGTATGGGCATGGAGACTTGCACAGGTGCAGTTTATTACACATCTACGGAGGAATTGGTGCAAAAAGGCCTTAACCCACCCCAACCCCTGGACCGCGGAGAGAGCTCCTGGGGGCACTGCGGGCTGCTGGCTCCAGCAGAGAGAACCAGGCCCACAGTAAATGTCACAATTTCTCCCCAGTGTTTCTTTGCCAAACATCGTGGTGCTTACCACGAGTGAGATGCTGGTGAGCCGGGGTGCTGTGGCCCACCTCAGGGTACCTGGCCAGAAGTAGGAGGAGGGAAGGGAAGAGGAGGAAGAGGGGGGAAAAAACCCACCCCAAACCCAACTTCGACGGCCCAAGCCCCCCACCGGGGTGCAAGTTCCCACCAACTCCCCCTGCCCGCCGGGCTGTGTCGCCCCCCCGCGCCGAGCGGGCGCTGCGCGGGCGCTGCGCGGACGCGGGCGCTGCGTGCGCGGG
This sequence comes from Callaeas wilsoni, assembly GCA_013398955.1. Taxonomy (NCBI): domain Eukaryota; kingdom Metazoa; phylum Chordata; class Aves; order Passeriformes; family Callaeidae; genus Callaeas; species Callaeas wilsoni. The sequence goes on from VWPU01021103.1 coordinate 93,526, forward strand.
GCGG
>VWPU01021110.1:0-10721 GCA_013398955.1 Callaeas wilsoni
CAGGGCAGGGGGAGCAGCCAGGCCCTGCAGCAGCGCAGGAACCCCGGGCAGATGGGGAGCCAAGCACGCCCTGCCCGGCACCCCCAGCTCTCCGAACACCACCCGGCACCCTCGAACCCAGAGCCAGCTCGGGCTGGGCCCACGAGGGTCGGAGCGCGAGCACGAGGAGGGACGGGCTGACTGAGACAAGCGGATCCTGGAACAGGATCCAGAGGAGAGAAGGTTCAGGACAGCAAAATGACACCTTAAAGAGAAAGCTTCTTACTGAACACCAACAACTAGAATATGCCTTAACTTCATTCCTGTTCCAACAAGCAGGGGTATTAATCAATTACTTCCCCCATGCTTTGCTTTTTCTCTATTCTTCTCAGATATTTTCAATAAGTATAGAATACTATATAAAGAGACAGGAGCCCTGCTGGAGCTTATAATTACATCTAAAATAACATTGCCTTAAATTTCGACTTAAAACATCGTAACACAGAAAATACAAGTCCAATTTTTAAGTGACAAGTACTTTGCATTACAGAACCTTTTCAACACACTCCCAGCTCCCAAATAAACTAATCACCACACAAAGCCCAGCAGGGCAGCTGGGAGCAGTTTCAGCCCTTGCCAGGGCCATGCAAGGACTGCAAGCACCCACACAGCAGCAGCCTCTCTTGAGCAGGAGCTGAGCAGTTTTCTGGGAATAAGAGATCAAAATCCATCACTAGGATTTATTTATCTGTGCCAGGGTGACAAGAGGCTGCTGTGTGCAGCTGCCCAGTGATTTTATGCATTAATCTGTTCAGGAGAAAGGTTATATTTAACAGTAGAAAACAGCAATATCTGCACATCCCTCTGCCAACTTTCAGTCTTGAAATCGAACTGCTCAGGCCAGAGCCTCTGGACTGCTCAGAGGAACGGGGGAGCTCCTGTCCTGGGGCAGCTCCGCTCTAGGATCATAGCTCGAGTGGAATCACAGAATCATTTGGGCTGGAAAAGATCTCCCAGACCATCAAGCCCAAGATTCACTACAGACTCTTTGTTGTTCAAGAGGGGAAGAGCTGTGAAGTAAAATCTTCCCCACGCAGTAAGAATGCAGATATCACAGAGTCTCTCTCCCATATGGATTCTGAACTGTCTAATAAGGAAATTAAAAACTACCCATTAAAGCTTTCCTTCTCTGCTTTCAGAGAAACTGGAACAGAAGCAGGGGACTGACTCTACCCAACAGCTCCCAATACTGCTGGGGAAAGGTGAACATATAGCTTTAGGATATTTGGCAAGATGAGCAGAAATAAAAGCAATTTATTTCAGGAGTGATCGCAAGCACTTTCAGCCATAAGAAATCATGCTCCCCCATGGCAGCATCACGTGCTTGGTGCTTCCTGCAGGACACAAATTCCTGCTGTATGGAAGAGAGGAAAATCGTAACACTGAGTGAATGGAGCTTAATCTGTGCTAGGAATTCCCAGGAGTTTTGGCTCTCAGGGAGGAGGTTGTTAATTCAGTTCACTGCTAACTCCAGCAGCCTAGCACACCATGTACCCCACTCCCAACTCCACAGTAAAGCTCCTTGTGAAAATGAGAGATTTAACAGGACACACATGTACAAATCCCCAACTGCTATAAAGGGAGACCATGTTTTGTTATATCTCCTGAGAATTCTGTCTCCCAGGACCTGTAACGAAAAACTTCACAAAATCACTCAACCACCCCTGCCACCCTCCTCCCAAACTCCCCCGCACAGGACACCCTGATCTTTCTCAACTACCAACTGCACCCAGATCCAGAGACTCCCACGAAAGGAATGGGGAAACCATCGAGTTCAGCTGAATACTCTCCAGGAAATAAAACCTTTGCCAGGGTCTCATTAACTTATTTTGACAGGCAACATTTCTTGCATCAAGATCTTTGCTTTTATGTCCTAGGAATTAAAGGGATGTCCAGTCTTTATGCCCAAAGTTAGAGCCCAGATATTTGAAAGAGGTGGCATTTGAAACCAAGAACATGACTAACTAGTAGAATTTTTGGGTTTATTGTGTGTCACTCAAAAGGATAGAGAACTAGTAGCTCTCTCCCAAACAGCAGAGCAGTAACAGAAAGAAGATTAAATAATGGACAGAATTTTAATAGAAGAAATCTTAGTAGATGAACGTGTCACTAACTGGAGCACATTTTAGTGAGTGCAAGAAAGAATTGCAGAGCTGCAGTCTAGATGGTCTTATTTTAAAAAGCACACAACTTCAAAGCACTGAGATACGCTCTGCCATGAAGCAGCACTGAACTTGGCTGGCTTCCCTCCTCTCTCCAAACGGCAACAAAGGAACACTGTTCTTCCCCAGCAGACAGCAAACACTGGCACATATTTTCAGGGAGACACCTGTCAGGGCTGGAAGAGCTCAGGGAGTACAGCAGAGGTGGCCACAGTGACCCAGTGAACCTCAGAGAACCACCACGGCTCTTTTTGACCCCAGCTCTTTCCTGCTCCTCCTCAGCTCAATGCAGACAGTTATACAGACAGCACAGATGCTTTGTGCTCACCGGGGAGAAGTTACAAGAGGATATTTAGGCACATTCCATAGATAAAGTCTTACCTCCCAGAGTAGCACTTTCCCCTTATTTCTCTAAGGAAAAAACCAAAATGCTGCAAAACCCACTTGGGCTTCGGTCAAGGATTATTTATACTTATTTTACTTTAAAAAAAAAAATCTTTGCATGCAAACTATGCCAACTATTCCTTCTAAGAGCCTGCAAAAGCCTCATCCTTGAAGATCTGGAGCAATAGGCAATGCTGTTACAACTGCAGCTTGAGACACAGACATGCACAGGCAATATTTCCTCTTCAGTATATCCTCTTCCATTTAGAAGCGTGACAGCAGATACCTTCACAGCCTCCCGCTGGGAGAACAAAAGGGGAGAGTAAGGCTGATGTGAGCTAAGAAGCAGCAGTTACTGGTTTTGGGCAAAGCTTTCCTCCCCAGCATCACCACTACAGACTAGACTGATACAGGAAGATCCTGATGCTGATCTTCATAAGGCAGCAAAGCAAAGAATTCATTATTTATGTCCTTTGATATAAAAACAGAACTTACAACAACAAAAAAGCTACAAGAAGTTTATTGGACCTTATAAACAAAGTCCTAGACAAACTGGTAACTGTATTCAGTTTAGTTTATTAAGAACAAATTAATTTGCAACCATTTAATTCCATTTGAAGGCTGACTAAGCAAGGCTTACAGGCTGTTTTCTTATTGACAAGTCTCATCTTTAAAAGATCCTTATCGAACAGCTCTCTACTTTTGCCACGGCAAGTTAGAAAACTAAGATAAAACACCAGTGGTGCAGAAGCCAGAAACAAGGCACCAAGCTACAGGAATTTAACCATGTTTAAGTATTTTGCATCCTGCTACTCACATAAAGATACAAGTTCCAGAAGAGATGTTAAACCTAGTGTTTCAAAATTTAGAACAACCTCTAACCAGCATGAACGAATTCTACCACAAATAGCAGATCCTCCTCCTTAGTTTTTTTGTCTTCTTTCAAAGTATGCAGAAGTGGTTTCAGAAACCGAGTTATGTGCTGCAGCCTAAATCCTCTGTGCAATAAAATTATTGATATGTAGAGAAAGAGCAAGACTGAGTTTGGGCAGGTTATTAGATATTAGGAAGGAACTGCGCCCTGTGAGGGTGGGCAGGCCCTGGCACAGGGTGCCCAGAGCAGCTGTGGCTGCCCCTGGATCCCTGGCAGTGCCCAAGGCCAGGCTGGACACTGGGGCTGGGAGTAGCCTGGGACAGTGGGAGGTGTCCCTGTCATGGCAGGGGTGGCCCTGGAGGGGCTCTAAGGTCCCTTCCCACCCAAACCATTCTGTGATTCCACGAAATAAGGCAGGTGGTATTTCTGGTGATGTGGCTGTACCACAAGAAACTTGTCAAATACACTAAGATTTCATATTCATTTCACTCTCAAAACACGCCTGCTTTTACCTAGTGACCTACGCCTCACCTCCTGCTTGTCCTAAAACCTGCTTTAAGAAAGTTATATTGAGATTCCATTGAAAAAGAAACTCCAGATTCCATCCTTGCAGCCAACAAACTTAACCATACTTCTAACTACAGAGATGAGAGCAAGGGCCTCAGACTGCTGGGATCTGAACAAACACAGAGGCTTCTTTAAAAACCTTGGTTGTATACCACGCACACAGTGTATACATACATACACACTCCAAAATGCTTTCAAGCCTTTTGAAACTCACTATAAATTCACACAAGTCATTCACAATTCCCTGTAGTTTAAAAAACACCAGCAGCTAAAAAAAGGATTGCACGTCACATGTGAAAGAGAAAACAAAACCATTTTTACTTTAGAACAGTCAGATTCAGCTGCTGTTTGGGAAATGTACAGTCAATTACATTTATTTCCGTGACTCAGGGTTCCTGCAGCCTGCTTCTCTTCCCAGAGACACCTGAGTTATCCTTCAGCGCTTTCCAGCTTTTTGCTGGCCTGTTACACAGCTTTATGTGGCCACAGTCCTTCAACTCATGTCTGATGATTAACACAATCCTGCAGAAGAGCAGAATGCTGCTGATTCTTTATAAAAGAGCTCCCCAGAATGCAGTATTAATTTAATCTCATTTAGACACAGAAAGATTCAGCATTTCATTCTGCAAGGGAGAAATGCTTTCTACTATGTCAAGGCAGCGAGCAAGAAATCAAAATAATGAGTTCAGAGCCACATTGCTGGGTTCACATAGACTGAAATTCCATAATGTGAAAGAATAAACTGCCGTCTTGAGCAATTAAGCAGCATTTCCTATTCACAAAAGTACATCCTCCTTGGATGGCACTAAACACAGTCCTGATTCCAAGCAACTCAGCTGCTCTCAATAAAAAAAAAAAAAAAAAAAAATTCTATTTCTTGCTGGCAAGGTGAGTTACTGGAAGGCTCTTTCCTTGTCAAGGACAATGCGGGTCTGTATCAAGCAGACGTGGCAGGTTTGCCACTGCTACGCGGCTCCTCCCTGTCGTGAGGGCAAACAGGGGAGCTCCTGACTCACAGCTCCAGGAGCGAGGGGCTGGATGGGGAAAGAGGCAACCACAGACAAGCTGGGAAAACCAACCCCGAGCCCACAGGGGCTGGGGAGAGGACAGACAGCACCGGGGAAAGGTGCCCTTGTCACCCGGGGTGGGTTTTCAGCTCTTCTCCCTCCCGAAATAAACGGCCCTGTGAGGTATCTCTGCGAACTAATAACCCGAGCTTGGGCAGCCCCAGGAAGCCCACGCCAGCAGCTCCGTGAGGTTTGTGTCACTGCTGGGGCTTGGGGGATGAGGCCCCTCACGGGCAGTGCCGGTACCCTGGCACCAGCGCCGGCACATGCAGAATCCCAGAATGGTCTGGGCTGGAAAGGACCTTAAAAACCATCTTGTTCCACTCCCTGCCATGGGCAGGGACACCTTCCAAACCCCGTCCAACCTGGCCTGGGACCCTTCCAGGGATGGGATACGGTTCCCTTCTGCTCTGCCCTGAAACAACTGAGACCTCACCCTAGAAAGTTATGCACCGAACGCCCTCTGGGATGAAAGCCAACACTGCCTTATCCGAGACACCCAGCTCCATGGTCCACAGAGCAGGAGAAAAGGGAGATGCTCTTCTGTAAGATCTAGAGAAGATCAGAAAGTTCAAGGTACAAGGTGGAAAGAGAAGCCATGGGAACAAGAAGTGGTGAGAAAACACCAAGAACTGAATTATTTTAGGCTATGAAGAGATGGTTATATCTTAACTGTGTCTGTAAGGACACAGAAAAAGGGTCTTTATCCCCCCATTTAATCCATATTTCCCAGAGCCAAATCAAAACCACCTCTCTGTACCACTCGCATCCCTCCAGAAGTGATTCATGTCACACACTCTGTTGGCTGCTCCACCAGAAATTTATTTTTCTTGGACGGATTTTCCTCAGCCCTTTCAATCAGGTCCAGCCAAGACACACTCTCTGCTCCAGGACTTTTCACAAGGACTAGATAATGTTTGTTTCATGCCAAGACACAAGGCAGGAGACAGAATAAAAGTATCTGTAGAGAAATCAGGCCACTTTCTACCTTCTGAGTAAACTCCACTGAAGTTCAAGTGCCACAGTTTGGAGCATCTCATACTCTTAATTTTATTTTCATGCTGTGTGAAGCCTGCAACAAATATCCAGCAATACTATGAGGAGTTGGAAAGGGAGAAAGGAGAGAGGAATATTGGTCTGCTTTTTTAATTTGGAGCCTTTGCAACTAACAGGATGTTCTTTACTACTGGGCTCCAATTTGCAAGAATAGATTCCTCTCGAAGATGGGATATTTTTAGATGATGTTTTGATTGGTGGCATTGAAACATCTCATCCAAGAAGCAGAGCTTCCATCGTTATCCCAGATCTCCTCAGTCTCTCAAAAAATCAAGACATCAATCTCATCAGGAGAATTTTTTAATCAAAGATGTGTTCAGGAGGGTTTTCCTGTTCTTTTGGGGGAAGAGGGAGTGGGAGTGAATGGAGCATTAATCACTCTGCAATCACCACTTTCTAGGAGTTGGGCTTTTCTAGAGAAGCGAATACTAGACCTTTTTTTTAATTTAATTTTTTTATTTACAAGCAGAAGCAAAGCATGCCACATTCACATGTCTAAAAGCCAGGACAAGATCAAAAAATCTGAGCTGGGGCAACTTTCAGTCAAGTAATCCATGAGGAAAGGCAGCAAATGAGAATAGTTGAGTATTACAACATCTTCCAGACCTTAATGCTTGGTAAAACTAAAAAAGGTTCACAACAGAATAGAGGTTCTCAATCCACTCAGAGTTCTAAGAAGTGCTGCAAACAGCAGTGTCAGGCTGAGCCCTCACCAAGCCCAGGCTGGTGCAGAACCACGGCACCGCTCCCCATCGCAGGGGCACCCTGGGCTGATCTGAGACCTCCCTGCTTTGGGACAGCGTTCTCCTCCCGCCCCATCCAACTGCTGCACATGTCAGAAGAAAGCGTAGAACATATGGGAGGTTTTCAAACACATTCACAGACTTTGAAGCCAAGAGCTTCACAACAAAAGCCAACACAAAAGTCATTGTACCAGAAACAAAGAGCCATGGCTGCGAGTCCATTGCTGCACAGCCTCCAAGGGTCCAGAGGGCCAAGAGGGATCAGCAGCCAAACCATGACACATTTGCACCTCCCCAGACCTAGAGGATTCCCAGCTCTGGAGGAGATACAACAAATTTTTTTCATTAGAGGAGCTGGAACAAGCTGTGGTAAGAACTAGAACTGTAATCAGCCAGTGTTGCTCTGCACTGTCAGCTCGCTTGAAGGGCCACGGAGTTCATGACTAGAGAGGGTGGGATGTTTTCACCTAAATAAAAAAGAAAAAATCTTTGGCAAAAGGGAAAACGTCCCTCTGAAGTTATCATACAATCTTGTGCAATGAATGCAACTTAAGAAGTGACATTATCCACCTCTGAGCTAACAGGCAATTACAGTGACTGGAAAAGGGAGATTTTTGCATGGATTTCTACATTCTCCAAGACATCTCTGTGAAGGAAGACAACACTTTTCCATTCAGCTCTCTTCCCTAATGTGATCAGTGTGTCAAAAACTGATAGAGGTTCGATGGAGATGATTAGTCCCGGAGGGAGCTGGGCAGCTGCTGCTCTCACGGCAGGGAGGAGGAGGAGGGGAGCTACCTGTCTGCTCCCCGGCATTCTGAGACAGCAGCATGAGCCACAGCTAAGGAGATAATCGCACATTCTCAGAACCCCCTTCATCTCACCAAGCATCAGCTAAATAAATAAACCAAGACACTTTTGGACAAGCTACACTCAGAAATGAAGTGAAACACAGGAGAGCTGCATTACTTCAATTAATACTCCCATTTGTACCAGGTCAGCAGCTCCCAAGGGCATCGAGGACAGGCACATCCCAGCATTCCTCATCCAACAAAATCCCCAATCGCTGGGCAATGAGCATCCAACTCACTTTAAAATTCCAGCAGAGCTCTGTAGGACCCAAGAGTAAAAAAAGAAAAAGGAAAAAAAAGGAGAAAAGGCTTCCCTGGATATGATTTTTTGAAAATTTTGGTTGCAGTCTCTCAAACTGGAATGAAAATTACATAGTTTTACAGAATCCCAGAATGGTTTGGGTTGGAAGGGACCTTAAGGCTCACCCAGTGCCACCCCCTGCCATGGGCAGGGGACACCTTCCACTGTCCCAGGCTGCTCCACGCCCTGTCCAACTGGCATTGGACATATCCAGGGATGGGGCAGCCACAGCTGCTCTGGGCAACAAAGTTTTCTCCCAGGCCTAATAAATTAAAGTAAAACCAATTTCTTTTGCCCCCCCAGTATGACAACTGCAGCAAGCCCACAACAGGAAGATCACTTTATATACTAGTTTGATTAGCTGAAAAATTCAAACACCTCCCTCAGAGAGGGAAAAAAATCCTACCAGAAAGCTCCAAAAGGAGGAGGGGGGGAAATTTCAATTATGTAAGGCAAAGATTAGAAGTAGCCAAGTGCTCTGCATGCAGATGGTTGTTAACAAGCAGACAAGAAGCAGATGAAAGGGATTTTGAGGACTGCCGCAACATCAGAGGAAAACAATAGAGAGGATTCCTCCAGCAGATTCACCCAGTAACACTCAGCTCCAGGAACAGACCCTCATTAGTGGGACCACCTCGTTAGTGCTGTGAGGGGCCGCAGAGGTTCCCTCCCTGCCGGAGTCCTGCAGTCACTGCTTGTTCCAAGCACCTCAACTAAACGCATCCGGGAATTTACAACCAAAGTCTTCACAGACACGACAACAATGAAGAAAACACCCACGACATTTTCTCCTCATCCTCCTCTTTCAAGGAGCTGCATCACTGAGCACCACAAAGTTTTCACAGAGCATCTTCTAAAGTTGTGGGAGGGAAACAGGCATAGGGTGGGACTGTTGGGGTGTTTGTGCAGGGCCAGGAATTGGACTGGGTGATCCTTGTGGGTCTCTTCCAACCCCAGATATTGTGATAATTTTCACTAGTTCTTCATAAGGCCACCGAAACACTTAATCAAGCCATTTTTCCTTTAATTTTTCAGAGAAGAGCACATTGTCCTGGCACACAAATTCATTGCTCAAGCATAAGAAAACATTGGTACAATAACCAACTCAGTTTGCAGAGCAGCTGATGGGATCAGGGCTTACCTGTACCCAGCCTGGAGGGCGTTTGGTTTCAGGAGTTTAACATAACCAAAGCATGCCTGGTACTGAGAGTGAAGGGGGAAAAACAAAGGCAGAGCGCCATGACAACTAGGATGGGTCATCAAAATTTTCTCTCCTCAGAGGATAATATTTTGAAAATAAATACTATCTCAAGAGCCAGCACACAGGAGAATTAGCTGCAAAAAGAACTAGAACTCTTTCCACTAAAAAGACCTGGCCGTGAATACCCCAGGAGAGGTGATGCAGAGCGAGAGGAAGGGCACTAGGGCAGGCCTGACAAGTGAAAGATTCACACAAAGGAGTGAACCAGCACAGAGCCACCGTAACTGGAGACAGATGTAATTCCAGCCTGTTAGGAAGAATTCAAAGAACAGCTCATATTCAGGAAAAAAACAGCTAAGAAAGAAAATCCAGCAGTTACACACTGCATAAACCAGGTTAACATCTAATACACAAAACAATGTCAATCAGAGCCTTCAGGTAAGATTTTTTACAAGTATCATTTATTAAAAGTAGGTTTAAATAACTAAGAGTTAAGCTGGTTTGGGCTTCCTGCCCATTTCCAGAGGCAGGGAGAGGGGGATGGTAGGGGGGATCGAGCGAGGGCTGAATATGGAAAGCTGTCTTTAGGCACAATATGAATCATCACACTGAGGAATCTTCTTTAAGTGGCCGGCTACTACTCAGATTTATTTTATTTAAAACTGGATGGTTTTGACCAATATATGCACAACGAACCTTGGAGAAGTCATTACATGACACTCTGCTGTGTCTATTACAATGAAAAATGCTTGAAAATTAATCTGTATCAATTTAATCCACCCTGACACAGGAAAAGTGGTTAATGCCTTGGGAGATTTCCTAATGTGCTTGATTTCTTCACATTATTTTCTGCTGTCTCAGTACAAACAGCACCTTGCCTTTGACTTTCAGAAATCTCTGCTAATGGCAGGAGAGCTACCTACAACATGAAAGGAGCAGAGAGAGAATAATTTTCTTGTTTTAGCCTGAGACAGTAAAAAGCCAACACCACAAAATGTTGCATACATGGAGCAAGAGCCCTGCAAGTGTTCTGCATTCAAAATGCAGATCTACAGAAGGCTGATTGTCTCATTTTTTTGAAATAGCCAGCACTGGAATAGCAGAAGTCACATGGAGAAGGGCTCCAATTCACACAAAAATAGGCAGATTTAGCTGCTGCGATTTTTATTCATGCAACTGTCCCAGCCTAGGAATAGCAACGGCTGCTGAACAGAAATATTCTCCCCCTGGCCACTGGGATGTGAGACTCCAGTGGAGAAAAAAGCCACTAGGAACAGAAGAGCCATTACCTCCTCCCATCTAACCACACAGAGCAGGAGCTGGGACCACAGCAGTTAAATTTTGTGAGAGCAGAGCCATGATCACCGAACACTGGTGCACCTTCAAATGCACCTGTCCCTTGCTCAGGTCTCCCCTCGGGATCAGACAGATCCCTGTCCCGCTCCACGTGCATGCAGAGATGTGCTCCGTGTCCCA
>VWPU01021123.1:0-64333 GCA_013398955.1 Callaeas wilsoni
GATGGTGACTCTACTACTTCCCTAAGCTGCCCATTTCAGTGCTTGACAACCCTTTCTGTGGAGTGATTTTTTCCTAATATCCAATCTCATCCCTCACTGGTGCAACTTGAGGTTATCTTCTGTTGTCCTATCTCTTGTTACCTGGGAAAAGAGACCAATCCCACACCTGGCTACACCCTCCTTTCAGGTAGTTGTAGACAGCAATAATGTCCCTCCCGAACCTCCTTTTCTCCAGACTAAACAATCTGACATCCCTCAGCTTCCCCTCATCAGAGTCGTGCTCCAGACCCTTCTCCAACTCCATTACCCTTTTCTGCACATGCTACAGCTCCTCAATGTCTTTCTTGCAATGAGGGTTCCAAAACTGAGCGTAGAATTTGAGGTGTGGCCTCGCCAGTGATGAGTATGGGGGGGATGGTCACTGCGCTGGTCCTGCTGGCCACACTGTTGCTCATACAGGCCAGGATGCCATTGGCCTTCTTGGACACCTGGGCACACACTGGCTCATGTTGAGTTGCTATCAACCAGGACCTCCAGGTCCTTTTCTGTTGGGCCATTTTACAGCCACTCTGTCCCCAGCCTGCAGCACTGCAGAGGGTTGTTGTGACCCCAGTGCAGGACCCACAACTTGGTCTTGTTGACCCTCACACCATTGGCCTTGCGCCATCAATCCAGCCTGTCCAGATCCCCCTGCAGAGCCCTCCTGCCCTCCAGCAGATCACACTCCTGCTTGGTGTCATCTGCAGACTGAGGGTGCCCTTGGTCCCCTCATTGATAAAGTTGTTAAAGAGTACTGGCACCAACACTGAGCCCTGGGGAACACCACTGGTGACTGGCTGCAGTGCATGTGAATCCGTTCACCACAAATCTTTGGGCTCAGCCATACAGGCAGTTTTTTACCCACTAAAGAGCATGCAAGTCCAAGCCATAAGTGGGCAGTTTCTCCAGGACAGTCCTGTGGGAAATGATGTCAAACGCTTTACTGAAGTCTAGGTGGACAACATCCACAGCCTTCCCTCATCTACAGGTGAGTCACCTTGTCATAGAAGAGATTGGGTTAGTCAACCTTGTCAGCTTAAGTTCCTTTAATTTAATGCTCCTTTTATTTATTTTACTCCATTTTTATTAGAGCAGTAAGTTTTTCATGAGCTTAAGAAGTAAACAACAAGCCTTAAACCAACTAATTCTTTCTAAACTGTTCTTCTGAGAGTCCTGCCTTGACTTAGCTATGAAAAGCATGAGCAGTCCTTAGAACGCAGAGGGAAACTAACACTCCTGTCGATTATCAGTTTGTGATGTAGTGAACATCAGTTGAATTGGCCTGAATGACTTCTATGGTGGTGTTATAATTTAAACAGGAAATAGTCAAATACTTCAGAAAGAAAACCCAAGAAACTGTAAAATGCTTTATTAATGTTGTCAAAACTTAGTCACTGGGAAGCCTCAACAGCTCAGCTTTTGCCTTGTGGTATGTTGCTTGTGAGAACAGTGCAGACTGTCTCAAGCACGTCTGAATCACAGGCAATCCACACAACATGATATGGAATTGACTGTCCCTATATTGACCTTTGGGAAGGATGGATGTCTTAAAGGTCCTTTGTCGCAAAGATATTGCAGGCAATGAGTCCGGGTAGGTCCCATGACTGAACCAGGGTATCTCTAAAGCTTTGTTTTTTGTCTCCCCTTTTATTTGGGGAGAACTTTGGGTTCATTGAGATAATCTGGAAGTACAAGGGAGTAATCTCTGTAACCTTGGGGATGTTGACAGGTTAAGACTAGATTTTCTAGACGTGTGAAGAAAAATGGCAGAGGGAAACATCTTGCTCTCATCTCCCTCCCTTTGCCAAAACCCACCACCTAAACCAAGAAATACTGTACACAGGCCAGGGACAATGTCATTGTTTATTTCAAGCTACTGTTAAGAAGCTGTTATTTATTTAAAACTTCAAACAAGATTGCAAAATCATGAGCATCATAATCAGCAAAGGATGTTCTCTTTCCCCTACCATAACATAAACCACAGTATGACAAATTAGCAGAAGCATGCAGCAATCAGAAAAACCCAAACCTTTGCTCTTTCTTCACAGAGGTTTTTAAGATAAAACTCATAAATATTGAAGCTACCCAGGACAGTGGATGAAGGAGCTCACAGTGTCACTGTCAGAACGTGGCTTTCCCTTACTATCCCCATAAATCTTTTCAAGTTGGATGCAGAGAAGACTTGTGCATGCAGAAGATTCTTTTGTTTTATTTGGTGCCAGCGAGTAGTGGGCAAAGTACTTATAATATGGCAATGATAATTTACACATTCTCCTTCATAGAGACATAGTGCCTGTAACAGTAACCTAATTGCAAGTGTAAGAAAAGGAGGAAGGAAGAAGTACTCTATTTTGTACCTTCATCCTGTTCATCTTGTACATTCATATGCATTTTGGGTAGAACTTAGTCTTGGAAATGATGCCTCTGTAAAAAGCTAGAAAAGAAACTACTGGAAGAGTTGAGGTCCTGCAGGACTTCAGTATCAGTTTGAGAAGAGAGGTGAAATATCATTCTCACTTTAACAGTCCAGTTGGTTAGAGCCTATAGACTTTGGTGATGAAGAAGGGAAAATGCCATTTGGTTTAAATAGGCAGTTTCTCTGTGTGCCCTTTGGTGTTAGTTTCCCTGTTTAGTGTGTGGGTATCATACATGACAATGGGAAAGAGAGAAATGCTTTAGAAAAACAAACAAACAACTCCTCCCTCTCTCTCTCTCTCTCTCTCTCTCTCTCTCTCTCTCTCTCTCTCTCTCTCTCTCTCTCTCTCTCTCTCTCTCTCTCTCTCTCTCTCTCTCTCTCTCTCTCTCTCTCTCTCTCTCAAAAAAAAAAAAAACAACAACAACAAAACAACCAAGGAAAGAAAAAACAAAGAAAAATAAGAAACTGTGGTTGTAAAACCGCAAAAATTGGCATTGAGGCTCCAAGGCAAGTGTAAGCCTTGGAATTTCTTTTAGCTCTTAAGAAAAATAGTCCAAACCAAAAAAACCCCAAAGCACAACAACTCTCTTTCCATGGAATCCAGCTTAATGATGCTCCCCCTACCCCCCGCTTTCTTTTAGGAAGATTTGAAAGAATTTATTTTGAGCTTTGGCATAAGTCTTCTTTGCTGCTTTATGTTCTATAAAGCATGTTGGTTTTTTTTTTTTGCTGTTTGATTTTTACTTAGAAATTTAAGAAATGCCAAGTCTGCTCTGTTACGGTTTTCCCGGTGATTTCCTGCATATCTCAGAGGATAGGTATTCATTTCTTTCTCAAAAGAACAGCAGGAATGAAAATGTGGATTCTTTAACAAAGAAAATCTTAATCAAAGCCTGTGTTAGTTGCTGAAAAAATAAAGAGTAATTTAAAACAAAAAGAAGAAACAAAGACTTTAGAATAGTCTCACTTTTGAAAGAAACAATTCCTTTTCGGTAGTTGTTTGGTTTTCACTCTCTTGACTTTGTAATACGATGTGGTCAATCATGAGAGTCATTGACAGCAGAATTTCTAATACAAAGGGAGAAAATTAAGGGGAAAGAAAAACATATGCAGAGGGCTAATATTTAGAGGAGCTGATCTTTGTGCTTCCAGCTCTGCATAGAACACACCTGGTGACCCTTTTGCACTTCAGTTCCTTGTTAGGTGAGGTAGGACTGAGAACACTTACGCTATTTTTTGTCAAAGTTCACTGAGATACAAAGATGTAAAATTCTCCACAAGTTATTCTTCCTTTGTGTTGGAGAAGTAGTATTTGATTCTGATTTTGTGTGACACAACCCTATTAGCCCTGTTGGCACTTGAAGTATATATGGTAAACAAGTTATTATTTTTATTACATTGCATATATTAATGGGAAAAAGCAAATCTGATGATTGAAAATGGTGTTCATTAGATAATCTGGTTTGATTGTAGGGACTAAAATAAAAAAAAATTAGATTCCTTGTATCTAGTCCCTTTGAAGCATCTGATTCTTGCAGGTTATCTAAAGGGTGGAATATAAAAAAATCACATTTTTAGTTGCACCTCTAGGGCGTCAGTGATCAGTTTTGGAATCTTGGCCGATAATCGGTTGTGGATGAGAGTGGGCATGGTAGGAGGGGAAATGCAGGGAAAAGTGCATTTCTGACTATTAACAGTACTGGTTTTTCAGTGTGAGCTGATGAGAATCTGCAAACATTGAATGGGACAACAGTCACCAGTGGAGGCCAAACAACAAAATGATCTCTCATAAAATGTGATGATTCAACTGCATGGATACTCTCTAATGACATGGGTCTTTAGTACAAGTGTCTCAAAGAGACTGATTTCAAACTAATTACAGGATAACTACCATGTAATTAATGCCTCAGGAATCCAAAATTCACTGTCTAATGTCTGAGACCAAAGGTTAATTATAAGCACAGCAGACATTAAGGCAACTGCTGCTATATGGTTTTATGATCTTTATTAAGATTAAAAAAATAAAATCTATTGTAATTAAAAATGTCAAAAGAGTTCTTGAACTCTTCTTCCCTTCTGCCTCCATCTGAAACAGGAATGTCCTACATTTCATGGGCACTGATTTATGAACACAGATGGATTAAACTGAATGGTGAAATGATAGACATTCCAGCTGACTCCTGTGCTCTGCTTTTCTCATGGAATTTGTTGTCCACCTGGACATTAGAAATGCCTAAAGTGTGTAGGTAGCTTCTGCTGAGGAGCCAAAAGTCATTGGTGAAGCAAGAGGTCAGAAATTTCCAGGTGTAGATAACTACAGTTGAGGAGCTCCTTCATGGAAAATTTGAGCATCTCTGCCACTATGGGCAGACATTGATTTAAAACCGAGGTGGGTAGAAACGCACAGTAATAACAGGGGATTTCTACCATCCAGCTAGGATTCACCATCATCCAGGGATCAACAGTCACTGACAGTCTTGTCTACATATTCCCCAGGAGCCTGAGTGTTGTCTTTTGTACACGCACCTTAACACGGACAAAACGAAGCATCTCAATATCTACATCCCATCCTAACCTGAACGGGCTCTAGCAATAGAGTATTCCTCTGCTTATGTCTTCACATATTAGTATAGAATATAAAAAGTAGATCAGTTCTGTATGTGGATAGGAACATAATACTTGGTAACTGTAAACAGCAAATAAATGTGTTTTGTATGGACATGCTGAGATGCTCCTTTTCATTCCAAGCTGAAGCACAGCAAGCCCATTAGTCCAAGTTCATGCTTTTCTCCCCTTTCCCTGTGTCTCTTTGGTATGCTTAACAGTGAAATCTTGACGTGGTTGAGATGATTATGGTTGAGTTTTGTTGACTACTTTTTTTGGGATAGGGAAGAATGTTTTGCTAGTTTCAAGAGATAAAACCAAAATGTTGAAGCAACATATTTTGAAATAAATTAGTTGGTGTTTGAGTAATGTCAGAAGACATGTAAGAAGAAGTTTCAATTAAAGAGGTAGATGATATATCAGTGAGGGAAAGGGCAAAGCTGGCAGGTTTGTGAATTTCAGGATGGGCTTAATCTGTTAAGGGTATTCACATGCTGAGACATTTAGTCATTTCACACAAAAAAAGAGTAGCAGCTGCTGACTTGTTTCTAAAGGTCACCACAAGGGGTTTCACCCAGCCTGAAGATGGAGATACTTGAGCAGAATGAGTGAGAATGCTCCAGTTCCCTTTTATCTAATGAGGTGAAATCCTACATCTTCCCCTGAATGAGTTATACCCGACCTCTAGGCTGTCATTTAGTCTTGGTTTGTGTGGCAGAGCATTCTCCATCTTACTCCATGAAGCTTTGCCACTGGGTAGGCAGTAGTCGACTACTCACTTTGCATTGTTTCTCTGTTCACTTGAGCATGCAAGTGAAGAAGGGCTCAGATTACGCAGAGAGATGTGTTTCTTCTCCTGGCTGCCTGGATATACTGTGCATTTTCCATGAAGCTGCTGCTTGATAAAGTCCTGGTAGAAGAGGAAAAGGGATGCCTCCTTGCAAGAAAAGTTCCTGATCTGTTGTGCTTCAGTTTTTGCTGTCTGTTTTGGGCCCAGAGCTTCTCGACTGTGCTTCAGGGATTGAGCATACTTGCAAGTAGGAACATTTCTTTGGAGATGTGATTTTGAGCTCCCTTGAGCTAAGAGAAGAAATGAGATCCTTTACTGCCTGGGCCATTACTGGGTGATTATATGAAGACAGGAGGAGCCCATCTGCTTTCCTAACCTGCTTTTAATAGGAAAGCATTAACCATGGATGTTTTCATTTTTTTTCTTTTCCCAGTGAAAGATATGTAACATGAGTTGAGACTTCTGGGCTCCAGAGACTCTATAAATGAAACTGTTGCCCCGAATGATCAGCATTTAAAGCATAGCCCTCATCTAGGCTACTTCTAGGGGGTTGCCTCCTGAATATGTTGCCATCAGCTGCTTGCATGGTATGTTGGCTGCTTTGGATTAAGTTCTGAGGCGTGAACTTATCCTCTGAATTGAATAGAGAGCCCAAAACTCCATTTCCTTTTTGAATTTTCCTGTGGGATCTGAGGTCTTGAAAGATAGGTGTTATAGTGCCTAGCACTATATTGGCTAACTCCCTTACTGGATCTTGCCCAATTTAGCTACAGTGTATATTAACATACTTTACTTTTAAAGCATGGCTGATAACTTCATGCACATTTTTTAAAAGAAAAAGGTCTTAGTAATCAATATGTTAGCAAGAGGCTTTTTCTGTACAAGATTCCTGAAGGATTATGCTGCAGAATAAGCAAGAGAACCCCATTAAACTGTCAAAATGATCATATCATGAAACATTACCATGCAAATATATAAAAGCAAAAATCTCAAAGGAGAATCAACAAAGCGCAACTGTTATTGGCTTTATTCCTGGGATTTTTTTCTTGACTTCCTCATAAAAACAATTATGCAAGAAAGACAAGTAACTTACCAGATTCACCGGTATGGTCTGGGAAATCTTTATGCTAAGCATTATAGTCTCAGGAGCATGTAAGTGAATCCTCTTCACATACACATACATGCTGTATGAATTGCTATCTGGAGATCTGTTTTATCTTATTTTGCACCTCATATTTTCCTCCCTACCCCTAGAAAAAGCAGGTAAGTACCGAACATTAGTAATTCATGTACCAATGTAAATGACTTCACAGAAAGAACAGGATAATTTTGCACTTGTGATACCCCTAGTGGAAATAATTATCTCCAGTTTAAACACTATAAATCAGCATTTAAAGAGGTGCATGTTAAAACAGACTGTTCTGTTTAGGGCCAAGTCTGCTTTCTCTCAGGAGTTAGTGCCTGAATGATAGGTTTTCTTGCTACTGCTTTTCTTCATTGGTCATGTATTACTTCTTCCCAGCTTGCCTCCTGCTGAAATAATTGTGGTGCTAATAACAATGTGTGGGGAAATGACCAGATGTGCTAGTTTTTTTAGACAATTATACCAGTTTTTCCAATTTTCCAGACATTTTTTCATTTCTTTATTAACTCACCGGTGCCAGGAATTGGATTTTTCCAGTACATAAATCCTAATTAGCAAGCCAGAGAATTGAGTGCTCCATTTTACTCCTGATGTGTCATTTCCCCTCTGTTCTTGGTTAATTGGCATTTTAAAAAGCCAATTCTTGTGGTTTTAAGGGTAAAAAAAGGAATACAGGAGTATTTTGGGACAGAAATGAAAATCTGGTAAAGGGACAAAAAATTAAAAGAAGTTGTAGTTGGGATCAGGGCCTTCTGGTAGCTCTGGGATTGCAGGACATGAAGACCTGCAGAGTGGCTAAGGTGCTTATGTTCAGCTACATCTTTCTGGCACTAGGGGTGACCAAACCCCATCCTGCCATGCCCGTGCTGCGCTCTACTTGCTGTGGGCATGGAGTGATTTTATTAAACGGTGCCAGCCCTGAGGAGCATCTAGAGACTGATTTGGTAGAGCAAAGGCAGTGTTTGGTGCACTGCTGATGTGAGTTGCTCTTACAGGCTTTCCTTGCAGCCTCATTTTCTTCTTATCAAGGACCAGAAATAGAGTGGAGTAGGAGGAGGAGGCAGAGGCTTGTCAGGAGTGAGGGTATCCTCAGATTTTGAGTTTAAGGACTTTTTCAGCCTTAGTATGTGCTTAGGGATGTCCTGAGCCTGTGGGAGGGGTTGGTGGAGGGTTGTCAGGGCAGGAGGAGTGATTGTGAGTCTCCGGAAGGATGAAGCACTATGTCAGGAGAATGGAAAAGGGAATGGTTCTAAAAGGTGCTTTTCTGCATAGATAGGATGATAGGGAACAGAAGACGTTTATGAGGTTCTGAAATTCACCTCGGAAGAAGGAAGTTATTCCATTTATGAGTAATGTAAAAAAGGTTGCGTGTTCCTGTTGGCATTGATACATTGCTGTTTGAGGCGAAAAAAGATTCACTCCAAAAGACAAGATGACAAAGTGGAGGTTCTTGCCACCTTGTACTGGACAGTTTGAAGCCTGGGAGGGAAAAGGGGAAAGTGTGAGTAGAAGGTGGTGCCCTTTTTTAGCGTCTACCAGGGTGCTATAAAGGACAGAGGCAAGGGAAGCAAGCCTGATAAATGCAGTTCCACAACTTAGATGGCAGTTGGTAAGAAGGGAAATAAATAGCAATCTTTTTGTCAGCTAGGAAGGGGTAACTCAGTGCAGATCTTGCCCCATCTCCATAAAGGTCTGTCCAAAACTTGCATCTTTTGAGGTTCAGAAAAGGATGATTAATTTTTTTTTTCCTTTTTTTTTTTCCCCTGTGCTAGTGCATTAATTGGTTCCAGGCAGACAGGGAACAGCAGAGCCAAGATATTGCAAGCAAGGCTGCAGTCCAGGTAATTTGAGGGCTGTCAGGAGACTGAGAAGCACCAGAGGTCATGATAAAACCTGGAGTCTTTCATTTTCCAAAATGTTTCAGAGGTCCAAGAGGTCTGAACAGTGTCATGTTTTTGGGTGCTCAGAAAGAAAAAAAAGAAGGAAAGAAAAAGAAAAGAAGGGAAATGTCAGAGTGCTTTGGAGTTATTCCAGCACTGCTGTGCTGCCCTTAAAGGGAACCTCATGAAGTTGTCTCCTGACCCTGGGGACCATATTTCTGTCTCCTGTGATCATCTTCCCAGCTGGACAAGATCAGTCCTTAGCACTGCATGCTGCACTCCTTGACCTGAGACACAGGCGTTACCTTTGCTTATGACCCAGCTGAGCGCTGGCGTTGCTGGCTGTGGGTGCCTTTCCCCCCTAGCCCAAACCTGGGCCTGTTATTTATTTACTACCCACTTGAGTTGTTGCTGTTTTAAAATATGTCAATGCAGAATTCGTGCCTAACAGGTGCTCTTCCCTTTTAGCTGTCTGACTTGCTGTATTGTCCTACTGCGAGTGCTGGGAGAAAAACAGCACAACAACAGCCTTTGGGGGGCTGCATCGCCAAATCCTGCCCTGCCAGTCAGCAACAGCGCACTATCACCAAACCACAAGAGCTTTCATATGAGGCTTTTATTTAAAGGAAGTAGAAAAGAATGCTGGTTTTAGTCATAATTATTTCCCTTTTTTATTAGCTTTTAGGGAATGAGCAACAGCTCAGTGAGTTGTGCTTGTAACAAATACAGGTTATGAAATAAATGTATTTCATTATTTGCTCATTTTGCAATGAAAGACTCTCCGAATCTGCTTCCTAAATGGTTTAACTCAACATTAGAAACGATGCTGCCAAATACTGACTGATTCAATAGATGATGAGTTTCAAATTCCTCTTTTACATGGGGAATGTGATATAGAACAATGACCTCAATTTTCAGCTGTGTCCTCAGATTCACCTCCTTTTTGGCTGTCTCTTTTTCAGTATCTTATCGTAGTTTTTCAAGTCCTGAGGGTCTTACGAGGGCACTAATATTTAGTAATTAGATACTGTATCTCAAGATGGGTCTTCTAGTGACATCTTTTACAACTAACGAGTATTTAATAGAATGTAATTAGAAGCTCTGATCCTTAGACCTTGACCTGTCTAGACCTTGTATACAACTAAGTGACTAGACAGCCCTTAACACTCATTAGGAGTTATCTGCACCCCACTTTACAAAGCTATGTGAGGAAACTGTTTAGATTTAGCCTCAAGCCACCTGCTTCGTAATCTGTTGCTGTGCACTCAGTTGATCCCGCTGTCCTTACAGTAACTGGAAAGCTACCAATGATTTCATTTTAAAGCAAATATTCTAATTCAGGAAGCATAAGATGGAAACCCAGTTGCTGTATTTGACAGCATGAGATCTTCAGAAAGCATGTAAATAGGAGAGATTGTTTCAATGATATGGAGAAACATTTACATTTTAAAATGAAAGAGAAACATCCAAAGATAGTTAAAGAAGTCAGCAAAATGTGTTTTGTTACAGTATATTCAGCTGAGATGTATTTAATAGGGCTCTTTTTACAGGTAATATATTTGTCTTCTTTTTTTCTGGAAGCCCTTTATATCTTTAAAGTAAATAAACTCTTTATTACTAGCTTTAAAAAAATTTAATTAAAAAAACCTATATATGCATTTCTGAGAAGCAGTCTATTTGGCATACCACCAAGAAATACAGGGAACAGGTTTCTTTCTTCTCCATTAATTTTTGAATGGATATGTGCCTATATTGTCAAATATTTTTAAATATCTTTTATCTAGTCCATATACCTATTTTGTCTTTTTCTACTTGTTCCCACTTTAGTTTCATTCTAATTGCATAGAATAGTTGTTGTCTGAGTTTTTACTCAGACTTTGGAGTCCATTACCATTCGACATGTGTAGGGGTTTTTTTAAAGATAAGTGCAACAAATCTTCTAACAAGGGAAAGGAAAAATAAAATTCTTAGGATTTCTTTGATAAATTTTCAGTGGCTTAGGAAAAGGATCCAAATACATTCTTAATACATTTGATCTTGATCCTTTCTGGAAATGATTATATGTAATCAAATGCATCCATATAAAGACAGATTTTTAAAAAGAAAGTGTCCAAATGATCTTGTTCATGCTGATACAACATTTCAATTATTTGTCTTTTGAAAAGGACTCTGTTTTGAGATGTTAGTTGCAAATAGAGGAAATGAAGTGTTGATGTAGTAAGGAATAATTTACTGTGTCTGGAGAGTTCTAAAGCAAAACATCTGGATCAATTTGTTTACAAAGTCCCTGTAGATAAAAAGCACTATCTCTCCAAAGGATCAGTTTGTGCCCTTTCTGAAGAATCATTAAAAAAAAAAAAAAGGAAAATTTGCTATCATCATACACAGAAAGCTCTTGGGAATTTGTTAGTAGGGAATCCAAAGATAGTTTGAAATCCTGTTTCATAGGAGATCAGCTAGTTGCTGAAAATATGGTGTAGTTTTGTGATCTTAATTTAGTCTGGCCTTCTCTGTTTCTCTGCGTCCTCCACACCTTTTGTCTTAAAAAATAATATATTTTAGAAGCTGAGAGTAAGTACAGCGTGTTAGAGGTATGGCAGAACTGAACGTGGAATAGAAAGAAAACCTTTGGTTTCATATGGGTATGAACATCCTATGATAGTTGAAGCTTTCTGAAGGTCCATCCCTTGGTGCTATTGAATTTAGTGGGAGGTAACACCTGACTTAGACATAAATAATTTGAACTTGTACTTGAAACGTTCTTTAGCAGAAGAGCAAAACAAGAACTTTTTTGTATTCACTTGTCACAACCTGGAAGAGCATAGAATGCTCTTTGTTGATATTACTCCTGCTATTGAAAGGTATTTTTGGTTCCTCCTTTAACAAATGTAGCCACAGCACTTAATATCAAGTTAGTGAAGTTTGCAATGACTTTATCAATAGGTTAAATTACAATAGTAATTTATTTAGAATGTTGGTATAGTCTCCTCGTGGGACTATAGATGTTCTGCAGGGTCTTTGAAAGTCTTTTGTTATATTTAGTACAAGCAGCAGTTTAGCTGTGTTAGCAGTTAGTGCTGGAGGTCTGTACCAAATGCTCAGTGTTTTCAAGAGCTGCTTCATGCACTTCCCTGATTTATGGGGTCTTTTTTCAGATGTTTTCTTCATTTACAGGAATTTTCATGGAAAGTGAGGCTGAGCCACGACAGATAAAGACTTAATGGATATTTCTCCCTAAGAGGACACTTTTTACAGATCTTGTATGTTACCCTGATTTTTTTTTCTCTTCCAAGTTTACCTTTTATGGATCCTTTTAGTTAAAACACTGATCCAAAATACTAACACTGACATTTAATTTTGTGGTTAGAGGTTTGACACGCTCACCTACTTCTGTTATGTTCTTGAAAAGGTCAGAAACATGGGCTGATAATGTCTATATAGCCATCCTTTTTCAGCTCCAAGGGGCATGTCTCTCCTAGTATTAAGTCTTTTCTGCTGCTGAGAGAAGCAAAACTTCCATCCCTCCTGGGGGGTGTTGCCCTTGGAGTGTCAAGGGAATGAAACAACCCTGTAGAAGAAGAATGGCCCTAGGACAGAACATGGGTCTCATTCCATCCTGAGTTTGGTCATGAATCTGAAGGTTGTGGTTCAGACAAACTTCAGAGCCATTTAAGTTCAATTGCAGCTCAGCATTGGTATCCACAAAGCCCAGCTGAGAGTCCCATTGTTGCTGACAGTATACTGAGCTCATAAAAACAAACAGGATCATTATATAAATCAAAAGAAGATGAAAGTAGAACCTACATCTTCCAACTTGAATACTAAAAGTCTGCCAGGAGGAATAAAAGATACTTCCTATAAGGGTGATGAGTTGGAAACCTTTAGAGTTTCCTTATTTTACACGGTAAAGAGAAGGGAAGAATGGCCTTATTAAGCCCTATGTGTATGGATGCTTTCTCATTCCAACAGGTTTATTTAATATTAGCAACCTGTCCCTACTATTTTAACTCATTTTATGACACTAGCCCTGAGAAGTGATACTAGTTATCTCCATCTTGGGGTTCTGAAAGGACAAAAGACAGTATTTTTGTTTCCCAAGAAAACACGACAAAGTCATTATACTTGCCTAGACTAGATGTCCTGTTGTTTCTAGATAATGCAGTATTTATTTAATCCTGTGTTCTCTTGCAGAAGGAGTGTGTTTTCATGCAGATGCTGAGTAATATCTCAGTAGTGTGGAGGACTTTGCAAAGAGTTTTGTGCAGTGTTTGTGTTTCTTAGTGCGGACAAGCAAAGTGTGTGCATATAGCTGGTTAATTAGGTGTCTTTATACATTTGCTGATAGCAGTTAAGCAATAGATTTTATGATCCAGCAACAGTAGGGTCTCAGAAGTCACTACATGTATATTTTATTATAAAGTGGTTTAAGCACTCAAACCAGTGTTTTAGGTTTACTTTGCAGATATGTTTTCTTTCATAGTTCATTTCAAACCAGAAAAACAATTTAATATGTTCTTTATTTTGTTGTTTAGTGAAAATATCTGATGTTCTTTTGATAATTGCTGGAGAAATTAATGGAGTTTTTGGAAAAGGTTTTATGATATGCAAGAATTTAGAGTGAGATCCAAAAAAGCACTTAGGTGCATAAAGAAAAACTTAGTCAGAATCTAGATACCCAAATCCAAGGGAGTGGTTCAAATGCTCTGTGCAGAGACCCAGAGACTGCACTGCTGAGGCTTCTTATGTTGCTAAGAGCCCAATGCTCTGCTAATGCACGTTCTCCACAGAGTTGTCTCTGCAGCGCAGAGGATGCAGTGTCATGCAGGTGTGGCACTACAATAGGTGTTAGAAAATGCACTGCTGTAGCTAATGAGGTGTAGAAGACCCGATGCAACCAGCTTATCATAGTTTTGCTCTTACAGACCTGGGATGCCAGACAACACGTGCAGTCCACAGAGAACAGGAATTTGGTGCTGCTACATCTGAATGCAGTTACTGCTTTATTTCAAATCGCAGAGGCTTGTGCTTTCGTTGATGCAAGATCTATTTCAGCCTTAATGAAAAAGTGATAGAAGTGGAATTTTGAAGGAAGAAAACAGCAAATTCTTCATGTTTCTACCTTCCCATAGTCAAGAGTCCACTCATGATGTACAAATAAATTAAAATTCATTAATTAGGTCACTTGCAATATCTAGACATACTGTTTTTATGCATTAGCAGTGGGAAGATGCTTAACAATGGTACATGGAGTTAAACAATAGCAAAAGTGTTTCAAAAACTGCACTGAGATTCAAGTTTTGTCTTTGAAGTCAAAATGCTGCTTATTTAAATTTTACCTGTTCACTTGAGGAACTAAAGTGCCTTGGCAAGGCTCTACTCATATAGAGAGTTTCATTCTACCCTGTAATAGTTTCCACAAAATTCTAAGTGCTGTGGAACTTTATCTTCACATCTTTAGTGTCCCAGACAAGGAACTGCATATTTTTGTTTATTGTAGATTGATTTATAGTAAAAAAATTTAATCTATATGTTGTCTGGTAGCAAAAATGTAAGAAAAATTGGTGACGTTGTTCTTTAGCCAATAAGCTATTTCCTTCTGCTGTAAAGTGGATTGTTTGGAGCATACCTGAAAAATCTGGAAAATCCTGCAAGATTTCTGAGTGGAAATGGGCACAATATTAATTGAAGGCTGATTAACTTATAATAATTTTTTGAGACCCATAAGATGAGCAAGTGGTAAGACGAGAGGATTCATAAGGCAGCTGACAGAAATCAAACCTGTCTGATTTCACATGTTCTAAATACATGTAACTATCAGGTGTTGCTTTCAGAACATGACACAATACAAGTTGTTTATGGCCTTCTGTGAGCAGCTTTATACATTGTATTTTCCTCACCCAAATATCTGACGACCAGATTAAATCTGTTTCTTCCAGAGAGGCCAAGATTTTCCAGGGTTTGCACTGCTTGTGGTGATTTTTAGCATGGGCCAAAGTCCATTTGTTGGACAGGAGCAATCCCTGCTCACTATGTTAGGAATTACACAGTTTGTCTCACTGATGTGTTGATTGCATCTCATTCATATGTGAGAAAGTGGTTAATTCTTTTACTCGAGTGTCTTCTAGGAATTGTGCTAACCCATGTGCATGAAATTTGGCTGTGAACTGTAAAGAGACCACTGCTGGGTGAAAATGTGAGTGTGACCATCTGGATAGGGGAGCCTCCATCACACTTTTGCTTCTTCACTAGTAGGGCTGGGGAGCAGAGTCCGGTGGAGCTGAGCAACTGGTGTAGGTGACAGCCCAGTCAGGTGGAGAAAAGGACCTGAATGTACAGACTAACATCATTTGAACAAGAAGTCTTACGGATTTTGTTATAGGAAATTATTCCAGTGAGGCTCCTTCCGATAAATTGCCTCAGATTAATTTTCTGCACAAATTCTCAGGCAAGTCTGTGCAAGACAAATCATACCAGAAGTTGCTATCTCAGGAGTTAATCAGGAAGATTTGCATTTAAATTAATACTCTACTATAATCCAAATTAGCTTCTCTGTGTAGGTCAGTCTTCATATCTGTCAAGATGCTGGAATTTCCTTTTCTAGTTATTCTTAAAAAACCCCAAATTTGTATTAGTAAGCATAGGTATTCACTCCCCCCTCATCCTAGGCAACTTGAAATTGTCACTAGATGGCAATTCTGCTTTTAATACAGATTACATGGTACCCGAGGTTTTGAATAAATTACACTGACTGTTAAATTAACTGGCATTAGAAGCCAGTGGCAGCATTGTAATGAACTGTTACTAGATCATTTACAGCCAGGGAGCAATCATATAGCATTTACGTGCATATGCTGGTCTACTGACATGGAAATTGGTCTGACACACTTGACCTATGTTAGCTGTGGAAATTCTGTACTAAAGCCTATTGCTACACTTCCCAAATGCCACAGGCAAACCTGTTCTAATCTGAGAATCCCATTCCGTAATATAGATTTCCATGTACTTTGGAGCACAAAACCAGAATGTATCGTGCTCTGTTAAAATATTTAAATTGCTCTTCAATTGATGTCTCCACTGCATTCCAGCTGCAGGAGAGAGGAATTTGAAGATGGTTTACTTGAGCCAAATTTTGCATTGTTTAATTGAGCAAAATATTCAAAGGGCAATATAGTTCAATATCTTTTCTCTTTTCCAGTTAATTTAAAGTGAAGTGATAGGCAGAGCTCTTCCTCTGTCATATTAACCTAGGGAATAGAACAGCTGTACTTTCATAAATTTCCTTCCCAGATCTCCAAAACATGTATTCTTCCATGGGAATTAGAAGAGAGATCTTCTATGCACAAGAGAATGTTTAAGACTGACACTGATCTTGTTTTGGAACACTGCTGGGAGTCTATGGGTTTCAAGGAAACACTTGAGGACAGCAGCACATACTCATAGCTTTCTCCCACCTGCCCTCCCACTCCTTGACAAATACCTAAATCTGTCATACTCAGTGCATTTTACTCCTCATCTGTAAATGCTTTTAGGCAGAAAACCATGGATGTTTTTTACCAAACCCTGAAGACTGGGGTTGAATTTTGGGTTCACTAAATGTTCTTTTAAAAAAATTTAGAGAAAACAAAACAATTATTAAACCATCTGCATTTAGCCCTGTTGATAGGTCAGAAAAGAACCGGGAGTAACCTAAAACTTTTCATTAAAATTCTTTATTTATAAAAATAAGCACAGGAAACATTGGAATGATGCTTCTTACAAACCATTGTTTTGAGAATATAATTCCTGTGAATTACTATGGATTAAAAATCTGCTTTAAAGTTATTTTGGGCACGTTTAAAACCACACCTCCTCCCTTTGTTCTGTTTTCTTCTGACAGATAAGCTGCGAGGTGACTATATTTTGAAGTAATTCTTTTGTTAATAGAAAAATAATATTTTACATTACTGTGTCTTGTTCCTTACCCCTGAGGGTCTCAAAGCATATGAGATACCATATTGTATCTGTAGCAAGTGGTTTGCTTCCTACTGACAAATATCCACTTGTGAGGAAAATGCAGTAACATATCAAAATGGATTTGAGGGGTCCATTCTGAGGCCCAGGGGGAATTTCTTTTGGTAGGAAGGGCAGAATTTCTTACACAACTGAATTTGTGCATGAACTTGAGGATACAGGAGAGGCAGAGGTCTCATACCCAGCCTCTTTCTGTCACGTGCAATGTAGAATCTCACCAACATGCCATTTGATATGTAGGTACAGTTAGCTATGCTGATTGTTTGATGTGGAAGTTGGAAAGTGTCAGGTGTTGCTTTTTTTGCTTTTTAAGAACTAAAATGTGAACTCTTCCTTTACCTCGGCTAAAGTAGGCACAGGGTAGAAGAGTGTTAAACCTCATAGTTCAGCCAGTTTCTGCTGATCAGCAGGAACCTGGAAACAGCACAGACCCACTGTCTATCTTAATTGCTGATTAAAATGGTTTAGATAAAATCCCCTATGTCAGGACATGTATTCCAGTACTGAACGAGCTATTGAGTGTGTACAGCACATCAAAGTGGTAGGGAGAGAGCACTTTTTACAATCCAGGTAGAATCATGTCAACACAACGCTGTATTGGGCTCAGTAGTCCTCCTGAAAGATCTGGATGTTAAATCAATCATGTATAATGAGTGGAGATCTAGTGCGATGTGAATTTAGGTTCCTCTGAGTGATTGTCAGGGAGACTCTGAGCTGGAATAGTCTTGCTCTTGTAGAACAGAGAACTCCATGACTAAATGCAAGGCCTTAGATTCTGTGAATGGGAGGGCTGAAAATTCCCAGGAAGCAATTTGTTTGTTTTCAGAAAGAGTATACGCTAAGCATAGTTTCCAGCTCTATTTGTATTGATTATGTAATAACAGGTTGTACCATCTCTTCGGCAGTGGTCTATCATGCTGCATGCTTCTGTCATAGATTTTTCTTTTGCTAAACATAGCTTTGGGTTTCAGTTTAGATTTGAGGTAATGATTGTTTCAAGAGAAAAATGAGCCCTCATCTTCTTCCGGTCTCTCTTATATTTTCTTGAAGTGTCTTTCTTCTATTTGGTGGGTGGACAGCAGCATTTTTAACAGATGTTTTTCACAGGCTATTGCATAATTATTTTTCAAGTGGCTTCTAAAAGCAGATGTTTCCATGTCTTTGATCCTTCTTCTCCTGACACTTTAACACAAACAGCAGATTCTGCTGCTGCTGTCCTTTAGGTCCAGTGAAAGAAAATGCCATAGCAGTGATGTTGATTTTCTTTTCAGCCTATTTGGCAATAATAAACATGTACAGGCGCAATTCTCCTCCCTTTCTCCCCTGTCACTAGCATTGCTTACAGATACTATTTCAGGCTTTCTCTTTTAGAAACGCTGCCTTTCTGCATGACCTTTGTCCACAATTTAGTATTTGATCTTTATTTTCTTCTACAACTTTGTTTCTAGTAACATCCTGAGTATGCAACTGTGAATCTTTTACTCTCTGGAGCTTTGGTGTATAATTTTTTACCTCATGCCAAAGTAGATCACAACATCACTGTGGCATCTCCCTCACTGTGAAGATCTTTTGGCATGACTTGTTTGATTTTTTTCCAAAATAACTTCATTTTATTTTCCTCTCTTGTGAATAGATATTCAACAACTGGACTTTTCCATTGTTTGCAGAAATAACCCTGCTTTCTTGCAAACCATTTTGTAAGAGGACTGCCTAATTCGGCTACTTGTTCCTCAAAGACTAAGGGAATACAACTAAGAATGAAATAAAGGGCAAGCCCAGACAAGTTTCATCCAGCCATAATTTATCATTGCAAAAGATGAACTCTAGCTTTTAGTCTAAAATCATGATAAATGCTTGAATCAAGAAAACAAAAGCTTTCTAGTAAGCTAGTAAATCTACTCTGTATCTTAATTTAAACCTCATAGATTTTGCCTCCAGCATGTAGAACGTCATCTGATGATGTCACACTACAGCTACCTGACAGACATTGTTCTATTCTCATTCTGGCTTATTTACTAATTAGCATGGGTGTAGTAACAAGGGTTCTGTTTTCTTCATCTGGACTTCCTGCACTGACTGCAGCTTTTTGAGCCATTCAGGCAGTTGTCTGTCCACCTTCCTCTCCACTTATTTAACTCATGTTCATTTTCTGTAAGAATGGTATCAGAGACAGTGTCAAAAGCCCTTCCAAAGTCAAAATAAATTACATCCACTGCTTGTCCACCTGACTAATCTTATCATAGAAGGGGTGATTTCCTCTTCCTAAATCCATACTGACAACTGTCTGTGTTTTTTTTTATCCTGAGTATGTTTGGAAATAGCTTCCAAGATTGGCTTCAACACCTTCCCATGGACCAAGGTGAGGCTGACTGGTCTATAGTTCTCCAAAATCTCATTCTTGCTCTTCTTGAAGGCAGGAATCAGAATTTTTCCCACATAGAAACCTGTTCTGAGCACCATAAGCATTCATAGATAATTGAGAATTGTCTCACAATGACATTGGCCAACACAAATATGTGCATCTTATTAAGTCCCATGGACTCATAGATGTTGAATTTGGTTAAGTGTTTCCTAATGTTAGTTACCCTTGGTGGAAGAGTAATCATTGGTCCAGACTTTTCCACTAGTGTCTGGGGCCTGGGATTCATCAAGGTAAACCTGTTTCCTAGTAAAGACTGAGGTAAAGAAGGCATTGAGTATAAAATCATAGAACCACAGAATCGAAGAACCATAGAACAGCACCTATTGAGAGAGACATTGAAAGAACATATATGGTCCAAACTTTTGCAGAAAAGGGAGTCTAGAGGACATTATCTAGCACCCTGTTCCCTGGTGTCTTGTAAAGCTCCAATGATGGGGACTCCACTGCATCCCTTAGGAGGTTGTTCCAGTGACTGATTGTTCTTATTGTGAAAAATGTCTTTCCTATATCATGATGAGTGAGTTGGCCTTGTTGATGCACCCAGTGCAGCTGGCCACTTTTCCCCGGGTTTTCCTTTTCCTGCTACTGTACTTATAGAGGCTTTCCTTGTTCCCTTTCCCATCCTTCAGCTGCTTGTGGGCTTTGGCTTTCCTGATCCAATCTCTGTGTGATTAAGCAGTGCCTTTGTATTCTTCCTAGGTCCGCCTACCTCTGTTTCTACACCTTGTATACTTTCTCTGTGTTTGAGTTTTGTCAGGAGCATCCTTTTCATCCATTCAGGCGTCCAGCTGCTGCCTTTTCCTGCACATGGGGATAGACGGTTTGGGAGCATAGATGAGGTGATCTTTGAAAATTAACCCTCTGTCCCGGACCCTTCTTTGTTCCAGGACTGTCTCCCACAGGATTCTTCCTGAACAGGTTCTTAATCAGGCCAAATCTGCTCTTCTGAAGTCTAATGTTGTGATTCTGCTTCTTGCCTGATTCTCTCTCCTCAGGATCCTGAATTCCACCATCTCATGGTCACTGCAATCAAGTCACTCACCCTTCAGGACTCTGACTAATTCTTCTGTATTTAATACTTCTGTTTGTGGCACCAGGAGGACAGCTTGAGTGAATGACGAGACTTTACTGATATCAGGAATCTTTGAGCCTTCTTATTTTTTTCTTTCCCAATGAAAAATTTGAAGCTTCATGAAATCTCTTTTTATTCTCTTTTTCTTCTTTCCTGGGTTGGTGATTATATTAGTGTTTTAATTTTCTGGCAAACTTAGCGATCACTTCTCCAACAAAAACAATTTTTATCGGTTTTATTATGACACAAAATTTTGGTGAAGAATGAATTCGCACTTGACTTTTCATGTTGTTTTTCTTTTCCCTGAACTATTTATCCTGTATCTAATTGTTTTTCCTGCTGTGTAATAAGTTCTGATGACCACAAAAGGGTGGAACATGACAAAGCATGTAACAAATGAACATGTTCTTTGTTTTGATTTTTCTGTTCTCCAGGTATCTATTGAATTATCTACTCATTAAGATGTTCTACTATATCTTGTCTTTCTCATCTGTTTTTTCAGGCTCGAATTTCTTTCTAAAGTGCGGCTAGGCATTCTTAAGCCAAAAAAAGGGAGACATGTTTACTTCAGCAAGTAGAGATATAAATGTAGTCTTGTAAAAGGAACCAACTGGTCAGTCTTGTAAAACCATGGGAAACTTTCTTGCAGATTACAGAAAATGAAAGAAGAAAGTTTGCTAATTGTAGTATATTTGTTAACTATGTGGAACAGTCTAACCATAATCTCAGCCGTACAAAGAAAAGAGAAAATAAAAAAGCTGGTGGCTGCTGCACTGTAGTATTTCCTTCTTTTCCAAAGCATAATCCAACTTTTTCTTGAATTAATGTACACAAGTCACTTTAACTGCTGGCTGCAAAACTTTTGGCAGTTTGTTTGATATTCCAACCAATCTTTGTACAAAAAATTGACTGAATTGTTTATAGGTTTGTCATCCTGCCCAGAATTTATTCTGTAATCTCTTATTTTGAAAACAACTGTACTTACCGGGATGCTATTAAGTAGTTTGGGCCTTGCATTGAAAGGTTGTGGTTAGTGGGCAGGAGATTCATAGAACTTGGAATCATTAGACACATGTTTATCAACAGTTGAAAAAGAATAAAATAAATGAGGCAATTCCACATAAATATTCCCATGTAGTATTCTTATTATGCAGTATGACAATGATTAAAATTTTCACAATGAACTCCTTTTTGTTTTTTAAAATTATTGGAAATATAGAGTCACAGAGAAATAAATGACTTGTTAATTACTCTTTCCACACTGAATGTAGGATGGAAAGGGAGCTAACTGAGTATCAGATGTGGTTGATGATGATTATGACTATTTCTGCTGATGCTTTTTCCACTTTCAATGTGTTGATTGTGCTGCGAAGGTAGGTAGGAATTTTTGGACTCTCATAATTGCACAGTCATGGAATTTAGTAGAAAGCTGATGTCAAGACTGTATGCAACGGTGTAAGCAACACTTTCATTTGCTTAAGAGTATACTTAGATTAACCTTGACTTTGTATTTGCTTGTGAGGAGAGGCAGTAGATGGAGGGCGTTGCCATTTTTGAATCTGACCTGGTTCTGGCTGAAGTCGATGATGCCTCACCGTGCAAAAAATCTCTCTGAACTGTCTTTGAAGATTTTTATTTGCCATCTAAAAGCATTGATGCTTAAAGACTGGATGTGGCAGTTAGTGCTATGGTTTAGTTGATAAGATGGTTTTAGGTCATAGGTTGGACTTGATGATCTCCAAAGTCTTTTCCATCCTAACTGATTCTGTGATTCTGTGACATTATTTTTTGCCAAGGATAAATAATTCTGTGTAATATGTTTAATTAGTTCAGATGCAGCTTTTCACTGATATTTCTGCATAGTGCTGTAGTCTTTGGAAAGAGAAGATGTGAACTCTTTTTTTTTCAGTCATCAGAGAATCCAAACAGGATATTTCTTCCTTATAGCCATAAGACTAAATCTGTATGTGAATGATCCAGCTTTGTTCCTAGGCAATAAATAACACATGCTGCTAAAAATAACCAGCCATTTCCCCCAATTGTTTAAAAAGGGGAGAAAGGTTTTATTGAAGGGGCAATTAAAATTCCAAAATAAAACACTTAAAAAACTCAGGAAATTGCAAAATGAACCTTCATGCTTCTCTCTGTACTTTCATTAAGTTACAGGTTTTAACTGCATGGTATTTAACTAAGTTAATGGTTTCAGTTTGTCTGGAATTTATGTAACACCTTTAGAGATATTTAAAGAAAATGAGGCTCAGAATAATTAGTAATTGATAACTCTCTGAAGATATGTGAGAAAAAGGAAAAAGGTAGTGACTAACTTTAGAAAGGAGAGGAAAGAAATGTTAGAAAGAAAAGACTGATCAATATAAATACAATTTCCCTCCAAATTCTGGAGAAAGTGCAAACAACCTAAATTTAAACACATGGAATACACAGAGAACAGCACCCAATATATGAATGACAGTCAAAACCAAATTGTGTCAATTGTCAAACTATGTCAAGCCAATCCACAACAGAGCAGCAGACCCTGGATACAGAAGAATTAGCAAGTCTATGTAGATTTTAGTAAGATCTTTGATATTGCTTTATATAGCATTCTAATGAGAATCAAGGCAAATATTCTCAATTACCCTATTGTGGAGTGGGTGCAAAAGGGGCTTAGTAAGTGTATCTAAATAGTACTTTTCAGTAGTTCTTTGATATATTGAATAAGTATCCATGGAGGCCTCCCAGTATTCAAGGTTTTGAGTAGTGTCCTTTATGATGGTATTGAGTAGGCTTATAAAATTTGCAGTTGACACTAACTCTCTATGCAGTAAAGAAAATAATTAGAATTCAAAAATACACTTAGGAATGAAGTTCAAAGAGTGTTTGACAGACAAGTAGAAGTTATAGCACTTAGCCAGGAATAATCAACTGTGTAAAGGCAGAATGGACAACCCAAGTAGAGACTGCAGAAAAGCACTAAGGTAACAGTGGGTCTGAAGCTGAGTGTCAGTTGACAAGATGATTTTTAAGGAGAGATCTGAATGTGTTTGGGTTGATTAACCTAAAGAAGTGAGGACCAAAGAGGGGACGTCGTGGGAGAAGAACTAATAGCATCAACTGTAACAAGAAAGGTTCTGATTAGAAGTAAGGAAAACAGTTGTAAAGACAAGGGAGGTGAAGTGCTGGAACAGATTGCCTAATGTTAGCTTGGAGCATTCATCAACAGATGAGACAAACATCTGTTAGGAATGACATGGTTATAACTGAGCCTGCTGTACTGTGGGATGGGGGAAATGGGTAACCTCTGGAGTGATTATGTGTTTCTGTTTATGACATTTTCCTGCAGAATTCTTATTAAAAACAAGAGTTGCATGTAGAGCACTTGTGATTCCTGCCTTCTGCACACTAAGTGTTTTTACTGCAGTATATGGAATCTCCATGAGTAAAAACACAGTGGCAGTTGTTCACTTTATTTAGCAGATAAGCTTTTTACTACATTCACTCAATTATCATTCATATTGTGTGATGTAGATTTGGCCCAAAATTCATCAACAGGCAGAATGGGTTAATAGAAAGGGCAGGCAACCTTTCCTTGCTTTACCACTGACTCTTTTTGTAATCAAGTTTAAATCCCTTGGGCTCCCTTTGGATTCTTTCCCATGTTTTTTTTGCTGTATTTTTTTTGTTTTTCCCTACATGAGTCAAGGTCTTGCTTGATGCAGGCTCTGGTAAAAAGGAATTATGCCACTCTAGGTGTTTGTGTAGCACCTGGTATTACAGTGCTTGAGCTTAATTGAATATTCAGTGTGCTACTGTAACACAAGTAATAAGACACAATAACAGACACTGAAGACCACAAGTCTTCCTGTTGACTCTAGTGGAAGTAATTGAATCAGGCCTTGAATGAATGAAGAGGGGATCTTAAAAGGGTATTCTTGGTCAGTAGTCTCTCCAAATGTCTTCACGTCCTTGTGCCATCTTATTCTCCTGTTCCCATTACTTGTGTGAGCTGTCATCTTACTCTGATTTGATGTGTCCCTGCAGCATTTTGAAATACAGAATGCATGAAATATGCCTTTCATATGAGCATGAATTCTAGTTTTGTTCAGACAAGTCTGTGGTCAAAATCTGATATTCTCTGTCTAGTCTTATAGTTCAGAGGCCACTCTTTCAACTTATCTAGGAAAGCATATTTTCCTAGAGAACTGGCTTGTACATGAGGTATATAGAGAATGGAATATTTTAAAAATTATGTGTAACTCATACACAAATGTTGGGCTAATAGCACAAGTCATAGCATGCTACATTTCAGAATCTGTTTTTTACTTTTTCTGTCATTTAAAGCCAGTATTTCTTTAAGTTTTACATAATGTATTTTTTCATTGGGAAAAAAAAATCAGAGTCTAGCTAATGGTGAGACAGCTTAAAAATAATTGTAACTAGGAACTGGGCCATGATTAAAATTGTTCAGCTGTTCGTTTTATTGTTTGTTCCCAAAACCTTAAATGCACTCTCTGAGAACAATAACAACAGTTAGCATGTAACTCCATATGGGCCAATTCATGCAGTCCTCTCTCAGCCCTTTCTTCCTTCAGAAAAACTCCTGTTTAGGGGGCTTTGTAAGGAATTCAGGGCTGGAACTATCTCTTCTAACTATTTAACATGGAAACTACCAAGGAGAAAGGAGAAAAAAGCAGAAAGAAGAAACAAAATGAAGTCTACCTTACCGGCATAATTGGATTTGAGGGAGTGAATAGAACAGAACAGGCTGTGATATCCCCTTTGGATATTACCTGTATCTCTGTTAGCCTCTGTGAAATGTGTGGGATATTTGCTATTTGGTTTCCTACAAGAGGGATGAATCTCTGCAATGAGTGTTATAGTGATAGGAACTGCAAAGAAAAATATACAGAAAAAAGATGATGGCCACTTGCTACGGTAAAACAAACTGGTTTCATAAGTAAGAAGTTGTATTTGCTGTTGGTTGACCTTAGCTGAGTAGTGGAAGGTGGCAGCGTCTTCAGGCAGTGGCCGGTTGACCTTCTTGGTTGCTTAGACCTCCAGATTGATTTGGCCTCATTGAATCTACAGTAGCTAGACACTTTTGGTATTAAAAATTGACTTTTTTCCTACACATCTTCTGAAATCTTGGTCTGTGCTTCCACATGCAAAACAAACTTCTAAGACTGATGGTGAAACGCAGAGAATTGTAACCTGTTGTGGCTGAGCTCAGAAGCGATGAGTCACATTTAGGGTGGGATTCTCAAAACTCCGTTGCTGTTCAACAGCTGCTGGAAGATAAAGTCTTGCAGGCACTCGTGAAAGTATATACAGTATATACAAAGACTATGTAGTGCACAATGCCTTTCCACTATAAAATTTCTTATGACATCGTTAATATTTTGATTTAACTGAATTTCAGCTGGGTTACCAAGTGTGTATAGGATGCACAGTTGAGTCCTTTTATTACTTAATTTAGGAAAAGCTACTGTAAGCATAATTTGAGCCTTTTCTCTCAGGAGAAGTATTGAAACCTCTTTCACGTTTTAGGATGAGTAAGGATGTGGTGTCGCTCACAGTAGGAACCTCATTTAGAGCCCACTGATGTCAATGGAAACACTTCCCTTTGCCTCAGTGGGCTATGGACCAGGAATATGCAAGAGTAAGTGAACTAAGGATTCTGCTGACTGTATCATATAGTGTATGCTGTACAGTTTTACTAAAATAAACACATTTACTTAGCCAAAATACTTAGCATTTAATTTAAAAAACATAATATAAAAAGAATGGATTTTGCTTTACTGATGTTTTAAGTTTTAATTTAATGTAACATAGTAAAAAAGACACCAAATATTCTAGTTTTGTTTCATTAGAACCAGATGGTCCATGAAAGACTTTTGGCTAAACTAGAGTTGGGAAAGCTTATAAACTCTGACTAGTCTGAAAATGTGCTCAAAATTGCTATATCAGATGATATGCCCTGTTTTATAATGTGAAATACTTTGGCTGCTTTACTAACATCCTGGTAAGGTGTTGTACAATTTAAGCAATTACAAGAAACTCTTTTGGATGCTACTGTCATTATTGTTCTGCTTTGGAATTGGAAAAACAACAAAATTGCTCTAATGCAAGTGAAGTATCCGAGAAAACATCACAGTGATGTTGTTAGTGACGAACTAACGAAGACAAGGAATTGTTATTACTTATTATTGACTTATTTTTTAATCTGATGAGACAAATTTGTTTGTCTCAAAAAATTATAAACCCCCAACAAAATCCCCCAACCCAAAACCTCATGACCTTCATCCTGAAAGTATGATAAATCTTTTCTCTTTAGCCTAACAGCACTGCTGGTATGGTAAATATACATCTCTAGCTGACAGTGATCAGACAGAATATTAACTCCAGAATGAAATATTAAAGTAATAATTACCATCAGGAATGACACATGCAAGTTGAATTTACTTCAGGATTGTTTTCACTGCAGTCCTGTGGCAGTCCTTCTGTGTCCTGGAAGGTATCTTGTGTGTTCTGATGAGTGGAAGGCAGAGGCAGTTTTGATGAGGTAGACAGGTAGGAATTGAAAAAAATTGCTCAGGAGAAATACAGGTAACCTGAAATGTATTTTCTCTTGCCAATAGAAATTGAGAGAAAAACAAATGCCCATAATAGTTCACTAGGGTTCAGCTATATTTAAGGTCAGAGGTAACTTTTATGGCCTTCTGCCCTGACTTATATAACAGATTGCCGATTGCAACCAGTAATCTGCGATTGAATCAGAGCATATCAAGTGTCTTTGGTTGCTACTCTTAAAGGTCTTGATTATATTATACAATAGTTTCATACCTTGGGCATTAGGAATGGATTTTCAAAACTTTTTTCCTGTGATTTCCTACTAATCCTTCTCAGGTGAGAACTTGCCTCCGCTGTGTTAGTGGTTTCATTGTTCCTAACTAAGCTGTTTTCATGCAGGAGGCAAAAAGAATCAGGTTCTCTGGGCAGGTATGTCTTAATTTCAGTACTGAAACATGGCCTTGCTCTAAGTTTTGCAAATACAGATCAAACTTATTTCAATGGGGCTACTCACTGAGTAAGGGCTGGGATGGAAAGTCCTTTCAGGAAGTTAAACTATCTTTAAAGGAAAACCAATTTTGCAACCATGGCAATAGGAGGGCTACAGTAAGTAGCACAAGTGTTTGATTCAGCAGCACTGTATCTCTGAAAAAGTCAAAGTTATAATTTTTGTATGACATTGAGTTTCTTTCTATCTCCATATCTAAATCCCTGGTAGCTCTGCTAGTCTGATTTTTTCCCCAGGTACACGTATATGTATACATATACATGTATATGTAGGTGTGTGTGCAAACACACACATATTTTCATGCAGATGTCTGATAGGAGTTGTGAATTTATATCACTGATTTGCACAACAAAGTCAGGCCCTGCAAATACTGACAAGTCCTTTGGTCTTCTGTAGTTTCACAGTAGGGTGCTGGCTTAGGATTTTCTTTGCTTTTAATCCGTGTGGACTTAGGACCTTCCTTTTCCTTTGAACATTAAGGTCTAGTGAGTCAGGCACCCCAGACTTCATACATCGTAATTGACAATTTTCATCTATTAGGGAGTTTAAATGAAAAGTTTTATTGCCTCTACATGCTCAACCAGACCCTTTCAGAATTAAAGATAATGAAAAAAACTTAATGATCATTAAAAGGCATGACTTGCACAATTCTCTGTACGAAATCATGGAATTGTTTTTGCTTTGCCTTATTAGGCATTAGCACTTATTTGGAAGATAACTTGTATCTTAATGAGGTTTTTGAAAAACTACTCTGTCTGTCAAGTTTGTCAGGGAACTTGAAGCAAGAAAAACTTAATGTGACTTTGGGTTAATATTTCTCAAGAGTGTCTATGTCATAAAACCCAAGACATTCATTTGTATAATTTGGCCTTAGGGTACAGGGAGGAGTGGGGAATAGGCAGAGGAAAATGTACTGGAGGAGTAGTAGAGATTTTGATCAGAGAGACTGTCAGAAGCTTGTGAATTTCCACAAAGCTGCATGTCTTAAAAAAAAAAAAAGTGGAAAGAATCTTGACTCAAATGTCTATAACCATTTCTTAATCTGTGACCTACAATCTGTCCTTTTAGAAAATACAGACTCTTCAAACCTCACATTGTAAAATCGATGTGGAAATCAGAACTCAGGCAAAGATTTAACTTTGGAAGAAGCAATGAGTTTATAGTAAAAGATACCTCATTGTCGGTCCACTGAATGAGTTATGTATCCAGGTAAGTCCTGCAAAATGTAAAATCCTTCCCTTTAGAACTAATGTGTGTCTTTGCATTGTGGCCCAAGCATCTGGCACCACTGGTGCCAGAATAGGGATCTAGTGGAGATCCTCTGTTGTACTTTCCTCCCTGGCTTCTGTTCTTGCTTTAGAGAGGAATGAAAGAAATTCCAGTCAAACGATCTCTCCTCCTAGAATATCAACTCGGTGCTGGAGGTCTTTATGGTTCCAACTTAAAACCAGCCACTGCTCAACCAATTGTCAGCTTAAGTGTTCTCCCTGGACTCTGTGCTGTGAAGTGGCCCATGCACGTGGAGCAGCTCTTGGAAGTCTGTCAGCATACCTGCTCTGAGGTATTGACCTGTACAAGGAAACTCAGATGCTGTAGAATGCCAAACACCTGTTAGTCTTCTTGATAACAGCCTTGGGCAAACACAAATGTCTGTATGCACTATGCTGGGCTGTGTAATTACTTGTATTTGTTGTAATGGAGGTGTCAGAAGAGGCATCTTGTGGCTTCAAAGTACTTTGGTTGTAAATATGAAAGATAATATTAAAAATGTCTTAAAAGGCAACTTGTAAAGTAGGTAGAGACCATTTTTTCTTGTTCTCCACTCACTTTATAGGTTCCCTCTGCAATGTAAATAGAATTAGAATTGGTGATCTGGCAAATTTGACAGTTGTAAGAAGCAGTTATTGCAAGAGAGAAGCAAATAACGTAATGATTTACTTGTGGCCCCATTTTGCAAATTTACATTTTGCCCTTAGGTCAGGAGATATTTGAAAGCTGGTGCTACATAAACCTGTGCTTTGGTCCTAGAACTAGCAGATAAAACACATGGTAAATACTGAAACCGCAAACAGAAAAATCTGTTTTGAGAGTATAGGTTGGAGTCTAGGAAGTCAGGAAAAGGGAGAAGGAAATACAGACTTTTTAATGATTGCTTTAAATTTACTTTGCATGTTAGCTCACAGTGAGATTCTGTAGCTCTGCGTATGAAGAAAGAGTATATTGTAATTTCAAAACAGATTATAGAAATATCCAATAGTCCCTCAAACTCTTTGAATCCATTTAATACCAAGACGTGAAGAAGCCAGACAAATCCATGGTAGTGTTTTAGACTGGCTGACCTAGTTGAAGGCTGCCTAATAGGTGCTTGAGGCCACACATTAAGTAGTAAATGCAAAACCCTGTGAATGGGCAGCCATGTGCACCCTTACAGCCAAAAGAAAAGTGAAATTTATTTGAAAGTTGGAACTCGGCATGGCCATACCAACCAGGAATTGTTAGGATAACGTGCAGCAGAAATTCTTGTTCTACTTTTCATTAGGTGACAAGGTGACATCATGCAGTGTGTACTAACTCCGGTGCTGACTTTGTGCCTTGAGAAGGCTGTTGGAGAAGAGCACAAAGAGGAATTTTTGTGCCAGTGCATTCATTTGGCATTGGGAAGCTCAGTTCATGTATTCAAGTTGTAACTTCTAAGGGCAGAAGGGAGCAC
Source organism: Callaeas wilsoni (assembly GCA_013398955.1). NCBI lineage: Eukaryota > Metazoa > Chordata > Aves > Passeriformes > Callaeidae > Callaeas > Callaeas wilsoni. The sequence goes on from VWPU01021123.1 coordinate 30,163, forward strand.
AGTGAGCGCTCCCTGGTCCTGGTGTAGCACAAAATTTTGAAGAATCATTGCTGCTCCTGGAATCTGTTATGTGATTCTGCAATAGCTCCTATGCCAATGCATATCCACAGACAGGATGGTTTTAACATGAATCAAGCCAGCCAGCCAGCCAGATGTTTTGAGGCACATAATGTAATTATTGATATGAAAATCAAAACAAGGTACCATATAAAGGCAGCCACTGTTAGATCATTACAGATGAGACCATCAGTCTTGTTGCTGTAACAAACCCTGTATTCATTATTTTAGCTCAGGATATTTTTTTCTTTGCCTGAATTGGCTGTTCTCTTAATGAATATTGCAAATCATAACCAAAATTATATGCCTTGAGCTGTCTTAATTTTTGATTTGCAGTGAAGGTTTCAGGAGCTTGATTTGTGCCATTGCAAAACATTTCCTGATGGAGGAAAGGGGGAGACATGCCATGGAGGGTTGCAGAATTCTGTGTGACCAAGCAGTGAATCAGACCTCTGGTACAGACCAATCTCCATGCTGTGTTTGGACTTTACCCTGGACTCTCTCTCCTTCACAGGAGGTAGTGCTGACTTTGACAGTGTTTTCATAAAAACTTGAAGTATTTCAATGAAGAGATTGAAGCTTTTACTGCTAGTGATGTATGTCAACTCTGTCAGTATCATAAATGGAAAGTTTTGGGGGAAGCAGTGAAAACATCCTGAAATTTTGTTTCCAAGTTGATATAAAAATGGATTTTTTTTTACTTACTTTCTTCTCTCCAGGTAATGTCTTTTACCTTTTGAAAGACTGTAAACTAGCTTTTGGTTGAAAACCAAAGCAAAATAGAAGAAAAATCATAAGAGAACCATCAACCCCAAATATCTGTTAAAAGCTACTGAGAAACATTGTTTTTTTTCAGTAGAGATATTTCTATTTTTCAATCAAATTACATGCTTTATGCATATTTGACCTTTTTACAAAAAAAGCCATAAAGTTTTATTGACTGCCACAAGTTGCAATAAAAGTGGAGTTCCAATAAAACAATTACGAAGAATTTTAAAGACAAATTAATTAGCTCGGAATCCAATTTTGTCTGTACCATAACATGCAGCAAACATATATGTCCAGTGGCAACTGGGAGAAATATGCAGACACCTGTTAACATCTGTTTTCTGTGTATCATTTACTGTCCAAGCATGACAACCTCGTTGTCACATTGACCTTAAACTAAAGTCAGTCATGAAATAAGAACAATGAGTCACAGTAATTGCTTGGATCAAGCAAAGGACCAAAAGCTCTTGGAGCTGTTCACCTTCAGGGCACACTTTATAGCCCAGCTTCTTGAACAGATATCTAGGGAGAATTGGGATGGGTTGGCCTCTATGAGATGGGGAGATGTTGTGCAATAGGATGTTCTTGCTGGCTGGTTCTTTCATGTGGGTGGAGTTTTGTTGTTCTTATTTTTATTGTTGTGGATTGTGAGATGGGGAATTGTTTTTCCATTAGCAAAGGCAAAACAACTGCTTTCAGTGTAGAGTGACCTTTTTGATTATGTACATGAACCACAGACAAAAAGAACACAATAAAATGCTCCATGGGCAAACATAGTGAGCTTGACTCATCACTGTGTTACTCCAGCTCTGCACCAGATCAGTTCAACTGAACAAAGATGGAACTTTACCACCCTTACTATCTGAAGCGAAGGGGTCTCATTCTGCCCCCGACCAGAATGCTGATTTGTAGAGAATGAGCACTGCTCGCTCTTTGTGGAGAGAGTATTATCATCCGTGGGGATCTAGAGTGTGAGGAAAAGCTTGGCCCAGGATACTGAGGTGGAGAATGTATATCACATACACAACATGGTGTATGTATCCTGACATGGTGTGTTTTATGAAGAAAGTTCTGAAAAATTAGACTAAACAAAAAGATCAGTAGAAGTTGCATTTTCTAGTTCACAATGACCTCCATAATATCACAGAAGGTGTCAGCACTTTGTTTTACAGAAAATACTTGCATCTATGTCAGTTCTAGGAAATAGGCCTTCTAATGGGTAGTGGCTGACATAATACATATGTCACACTTATCCTTGCTGGGATGTTTTGAGGCTTTCCTTTGAGTAGCTCCCTACCACAGAAATAAATCATCTCCTCATAGAGAGCAGATGAACAACAACATGTGAAAAGAGGATTTATGGCTGTGGCTGCTTTTCCAAGTGCCGTAGGTGCCCGGACTGCGGTTCCATAGTGCCTCCTAGAGGCACCGGCCCTCGGCAGGAAGGCAGGGCGCTGCGCTATCGCTGACGTGCTGGGACGGCTCGCCGTGCCAGTTGTGTATTTACCAGCGTGTTGGTCCATTTCCTCCGCAGCTGTTGTGACTTGCGAATATTCGATTCGTTTAATGCAATAGAAATGTTCAGTTCTTGGCCTCTGAACCACTGTAGCGTGTGTGTTAAAACGAGATGTGCTCTACGGTTTCTGGCTTGCCTTTATTCCCTCACTTTGGATGCTACAGTAATAGCTATGCCTTCCAGGTGAAAAAAGGAATCCTTGCTTTCCAGGAGATGACAAATCTAGGTGAGAAGTATGCAATTCTGTGAAGGACAATCACAGAGCAGCATGTTGATTGGCAGACTTGACTACATTGTAAACACTTGTAATCTTCAGCCAAGTTAATAGCTTGCAAAACCCAGACTAATTTGTTTCAGATAACTGATTCCAGTAAGCTGTACTCCTGAAAACAAAGCAAACTGTACACTGAGTATGCAAGCCATGGCTATTCTCGCAATCTCTAGATAGATGCTTGTTAGAAACATTTTCACCTATGTTGACACTGGGTTACTTCCAGTAGTATAGAAAAGAATGTGGAATACAGATTTGATACAGGATAGAAAAGGATGAGTTTGGACATTCAACCTGTCACTTCTTTTGGCACTTGGAATCCAAATGGTATATTTCTGGCATCTGCATTGTCCAGGCTTTTCTTCTCTGTAACTTGCCTCATTCAAAGTGGTTTGGGACTGATATTATGTGACAGTGTTTTGTACAGACCATTAAACATTTCTGAGATGGGTTAAATCATTTCAGTGTGCTGCAAGGTTTTCAAATACTTTCAGAGAGTGACCCATTTCTGAACAGAAAAGCTTCCTGTTGGACACATCCCTTCTGTTCACAGCTGCTTACATCATTGCTTCCCATCTGTGATCCTGTTGTCCATTTGCAATCACATTGTTTCCCTGTTCAATGGGGAATGCAGGATAGGACTGCTAGGGAAGTAGAAATATTTAATATGTCTTCCAACAGTCTTTACTGTGACAAGTGTTTTGTTCTTTCTGAACAGAGGCTAGTCATTCTGGATAATCCTACAACTGATTTGGCCAAACTGATGAACTTATAAAGTTCATCGTGCTGGTCCTGCTCACTCTTCTGTGCTCCTTTCTTCCTGTGTAATCTTGGCTCCTTGCACCCACTTGTGATTCAAGCTCCTGTGGCAAATTTTGTCTCTTTTTCAATTTTCATTACGGTTGTGGTAGTAGGATAAGGTGTTTTTTTTTCTTGTCTGTCTAGAATCAGAAGAGGTATCTGGACCTTTATCAGGCAATTCAGCAGAAGTGCAAAGCAGAAGCAAAATCAATGTAACTGGATGGCTGAAGTGTAATGGTAATTCTGTCAGAACTGGTCCTTAATGGGAGGTAGTTTTAGTCATAATAAGGATATACTACTAGGTAAAGGATCAGAAAATGTGAAATGAAGGGGTTTATCTTGGTGTTGCCTTGCTTGTCATCTTCTTGGATCAGGATGTGAAGGGTGTACTGTGTGTGACACAAGTTCCTGTTAAATGGTCTTGAGGTATTATAGCTTGGATTGGACAGGCTTTTTAAAAATTATTTTTATTTATATTTTTTATTTTTTTAACATTTAAATAGAGGTTTGACCTGGAGTAGAAGGAGACAGATGGTGTCTGATGGCAAAGCTTTGACCCTGATGGTGACACTGTATTTGGCACGACATCAGTTCTGTCAAGGTTCATGTGAATGTACTGGACTGTTTTGGTTTTCTTTTTCAATGAGATCATCAGTTGTCACTGAGGCTGAAAGGAAGACTAGATAAAGCTCTGCATCGTCTCAGAAAAAAATAATTCTGTTGATCACATATGCTAACATCCAGTTCTTTATGCAGGCAGACAGTGTGGTGAAGGGGAAAAGAAAGGGCAGGCAAGGCTGTATATTTGGTGAAAACAGAGTCCAAATGCAGATTCTGTTTCATATATATGAGCAAAACTCAAAGACTGTCGGGAATGTGTAGTGCATGAAAGCTGGCTGTGTGTGAAACCAGATGGGTTTGTAGCCGAAACAGTTCTACTTCTGAGGATGTCGAAAATCTGCCCTGACTGAGTGCAGCCTACTCCCCAGGGGTGTTCCTCAAGCAATTCTAGGTCTTGGGGCAATCTCAGGATTCTCCTGGAGCAGCTTGTTGCTAAACAATGAAATGCACTTATTTTTCTAAGAGGAGAATGTGTTGACATTTCCTTCTTGCAGGAAACTTGGAGGTGCCGTGTTTTGACTTCTTTTTAGAATGAAGATTTGTTTGGAAATGTGGGAAGTTCCTCCCTACAGAGCAGAATGTCCAAGTCCTCATCAGCTATTGCAGAACTGTGGTGCTCTCTGGAAATGGAGACCTTATGCCAGGTCAATACCTCAGGGGCAAGAGAGAAATATCAAGTCACTTAAGCAGACCATCTCACAGCTTCTCCTGTAGTCCTGCTCTTCCTTGACAAATGACTGCATTTTAAAAAACTTTGGTATTTTTTCCTTTCCTAAGGCAAGTTAATGAGCATACAATGGTTATCTTCCCATGGTATCTCAAGCTGAAACAAAAAGTCTGAAACATCTGCAAGGTCAAGTCAGAATTACATCCTAAATTGTGTTGGTCTCTAATTTAGAGCTAACTGTTGAGCAGTAGATTAACTAATGGGAGTCATTCATTCTATAATAGAAGTTTGCTTCTTATTCTCAGATAAGACAATTTTAAGAGTAATCATTTGTATCATTCCCCTTATTCTCAGAGGCTTGAGGTAGTAATAAGAAAGTTTGGGTTGGGTATTAAAAAAAATCTTGTTTTTTTCTTCTTTGAAATTGGATTGAGGATGGCATTTGAATGCAAACTTTTTGTTTGAGGATGGCATTTGAATGCAACCTTTTTGCTGAAGTGTGTCTGAGGTTGAGAGTGGCAGGTATAAACTAACACCTGTGAGACACCTGTAGAAGCAGCTAAAGGACAGGTGGAATCCATTCCTTTACTGAGTCTCTGCTGAGGCACTTTTGCTGTGAGACTGCAGGTGACATGCTCTTCCAAGGTCTCCAAACATGAAATTTGCTATTGTTTCTCCAAACTTCACAGTGCTGATTTTGGAGAACTGACCATTAAGTCATCTGCAGTCAACTGACTGATTCATCATGTTTTAATTAAATCACTTTCAACAATCCTTATGAACAAATTCTGTTGTAAATTTTCTATTTAGGAAATTTTATCTATGTAATTTCAAATATTTCCCTCAGAGATAGAATTAGTTTCTTATTTTCGTGTCTAATTTCAGATTTATCTGTAATAAAAATTGTATTACCAGCATTTAGTATCAGTATCAGTATCTGGCATGCCCCAGACTCCACCACTGAGGCTTTTGGCATTTAAGAAAAACCCCAAACAACAAAACCTGCAGGGTTAAGAAAGAAAAAACCGGTCTCAAACAAGATAATGTGCATTTAGTTTATTTATGGTGCAGTCATGCACATTTAGAAAGAATTGTGGGACCTGTTCTTCTCTCTACGAAACCAAGTGATGAGGCATTTCTGAGACTTTTTGTTATCAGAATCTGAGCAGGTAAAAGCTCTGTGTTTTAGGGGTAAAGTTTTGTGTTTATGAATCATTTTTCTGTGAACTGGTACTTTCTCACAATGAAGCAGCTGGCTGGGAGTACAGTTTTCTCTGAGTTAGATGAGGTCGTCAGTATCTAGGAAGATTTTCCCTGAAAGTTTTTCAGCACTGCAGGGATGGAGAGGTCCCTTGGAAGCTCTTCCTCCTGATACATAAGTCAGGCTGTTGGGAGCTCTTTTCTATGTGTTTTTGTAACTCCTATAATCTGTAAACCATACTTGTGTGGTCAAAGTATAGCTGAAATGGAAAGGAGTGTTTGTGAGCTCATGACTGGGCTAGCTGCAGTTTCACAGAAGAAAACCAGCTTTATCTCTCTAATCCTTCTGCTGGCAGGCAGGACATGAAAAACGAAGGTAAGACACTGTACCTATTTATTGCTTAATTTTTCCCCATAAATTCTAACCTTGTGGTTAGAAAACCCAACAAAATCCAGTAATTCTCAAATGTAAACAAGTAGAAAAATAATACTCCAGTGCAGGAGTTTGTAAGTATCCAAACCCTAAATATGTTAACACAGCTGCATGTCATGCGATCCACTGCAGTTCTAACACAAAAATATGTGAAATGTTTGGAAATGTCTAGAATACTGCAAATTTCTGAACTGAACAAGAGCAAAGCAACTATTAAAAATCTAAATGGAATGAATAAAGAGTTGTGCTGAAATGATATAAACAGCTCTTTTCCTTAGCTAATATTTAAAAGTCCCAACTAAAGCCCTCCCACAGTAAAGCTGTGCAAGCTAGAGGTCTTGCAATGCTTTCTGAATGTGTTACTCTGCCTGTGAGCGATCCAGCTGTGTTTTAAGGCATTCTCATAATCTGTTTGGGTTTTTGGGGAGGTCAGTGTGCCACAGTTCAGTGAGAGGCAGTTTCTTCAGATGTTGCTGAACAAGGTAGCACAGAACAAGAAATATTCTGGCTGTGCCAGTGTGGTATTTCAGCTCGCGTAACTGCTGTTGCTGGTTCCTGAACGTCCTGTCTGTCCTTACGCAGCATGTTCTGAATGCAGCTCCACCACTGAAGCTGTTTGTGTCTCCTGGCCGATGGCTGGAGTTCTGTGCACTCCAACTATCTATGCCCTCGGCCATAGCTTTTTTCCTGTGGCAGGTAAAGAATTGGTGAGAATACCAGCGGCGTGTGCAACATTTGGAAGCTAAAATTCATCGTTAGTCAAGAAGCTAGCCAGTACACTTTGAATGCCTAAAGTGGAGTGAAAAGCACACAGAAAGTCACAAAAACATGGCAGAAAGCAAAAACAATTGCTTAGAGAAGTAGTGTGGAATTTACTCAGTCATAAGTGTTATCTGCATGCCAGGTCTTCTTTCAAAGACATGGTGTTTTTTCCACATAGCTACTGTTTAGTATTAAACCTAATAACCTTCTGCAAATAGCTTCTTGCCCCTGAGCAATAAATGCAGGATTCAGCTATAATGATAACTGCTGGAGATTAGAAGTTAAGCCTCCATGGAAAAGAGAACAAAGGAAATTAAAGTGTATTCAGTAACATTTACAAAATAATTTTAATTCCATGCAATTTCAAAAGCAATGTTTCCATGTGTTAATAATGTCAAACAAAAAATAACACTACTTTTGCTTTTTCTTTTTTTTTCCTTTTAAATATATTTCCTTCTCATCTCCACTACTTAAGTAAAAATGTCATTTCTTGGTTTAATCCAGCTAAACATTTCTTAAAAGGCATTTTGTGAGGCAAACCTTTCTACTTCATAACATTTCTATTTGTCATATTTTGAACCTCTGATGCTGAAAGAAAGGCATCACCTCCTAGTTATTTGGTACATTCAAAGAAAATGTTGCCAAAATATATGGTAGTTGGTGTTGTCTTTTAATAGGTTTTAACTGTCTCTTCCTGGAAAAAGCATACTTGGAATTAAATTTCAGCAAGATCATGTATATAGTGTGTGTGTGTGTGTATATATATATATATATATACATGCATACACAGCATCTTTTAAGTTAGGATCTGTCTTCCGGGACAGGGTCTGCTTTGATTCATTCCATTATTCAGCAAGTGTGAGTGACTAGCATTACACAAAAATATGCAATACTTATTCTTTGTCATATTAGAAATTATTGTTTCTGATAAATGTATTTAAAATATATTTTCCTACTGTTATCACTGCGAGGAATCTTGGGCTGCATCAAAAGGAGCGTGGCCAGCAGGTTGAAGGAAGTGATTCTTCCCCTCTGCTCTCGTGAGACCCCACCTGGAGCACTGTGTACAGTTCTGGTGTCCCCAATACAAGGAGGACATGGAACTGTTGGAACAGAGGGGACCTTGAAGTTGATGAGAGGATTGGAGCATGTCCCGTACAAAGTCAGACTGAGAAAGTCGGGGCTGTTGAGCCTGGAGAAGAGAAGGTGGCGTGGGGGACTCAGCAACCTTCCAGTATCTGAGAGGGGCTACAGGGAAGCTCTGAGCAACTTGATCAGGTGGGAGATGTCCCTGCACGTGGCGGGGTGAATTGGGACTAGATGGTGTCTAAGGCCCATTCCAACCCCTTAACAGTCTGTGATTCTGTGATTATGGCATCTCTAGAGACATACAAAACTTACCAAACAGAGGGGCCATTTCTTCACAAGCCTTCACAAATTCAGGTATTTGATACTACATTTTGCTGCTTGTCCAGCCAATGCCTTGTGGAAATAGTGCCAAGATGCAGAAAAGAGCATAGATTGTAGAAATGAGTAGGAATGGTGCGAAGGCTGGATTTTCTCCAGAACTTTTCTGTAAATCAGGCAGTTGGTCTGAGATGCAGTGCCTTGATGCTTCAGGTATACAAGCATTTCCAAGTATATATGCTACCATGAGTATACGTGTGTTCAACTCGATTCGTAAAACATGATAAGTCTTATCAAGAAGAGTTTGGTATTATATTATTATATTTACCAGACTTTTTGCTTTGCTAGAGGCAGGATATTGCTGTTCAAGGAACTGTTCTTTCTCAAAAGTGTGTGTACATCTTCTAGGAAAATAAGTGTCAAAAAAGATCACTTCTGGCATTGAGTGAATTATTTAGGATAATTTGATTCTTATCTATGAGAAAATTTAATCTGAGAATACTGGCAGAGGTGGGAAGGAGGTAGGCCTTCTACCTCCTCTCTTGGTGGTTAAGCTGTTCATATGCAAAGACGGGTGCTGGAGTTTAATTCTGCCTTCTGCTCTGGAGATTTAGATCCTGCTGTCCTGTCTCTTAGGACAAGACATGAACAATTAGCAGCAGTGAGGTCTGCTGCAATGTGTTCTCATTTATTCCTCTTTATGCTTTTTTGCTTCAGAGGAGCTGTCTGTGGGTCTCATGCCCTCTCTGCCAGGGGCTTGTGCTAATCATCTGGCTTTAGAGATGTTCATTTTGGAGGTGGCCACTTAAGTGCTGCATGTAAAGTGAACCATTTTCAATGCAAGCGGTGAGAACCTGCCTCACAGTCCTCCAATAAGCAGTCGCACAAGCAAAATCGGATCATAGCTCAAACCCATGCCCTCTCCCGTCCAGACAGGAATTTGAATTTGTGTTCCTAACTCCTCATAGGAGTATCTCAGCAATTACTCTTTGTATAATTCCAAAATGGAACCGATCCAATAAGCCTCTTCATGCGAACTACTTCAATGGTTGTTGAGAGTGAAAGAGCCATAGAGTAAGAATGATTCTCCAGCCTAATGTTAATGGTACTCACTTTGGAAGCTGTGGCTTCAATACAGTAGGAAGGAGTCTTAGTATAATAAAGAGTGAACTGTATGTAAAAACTCGGAGAACAATCCCTTTGCAATGATTTTGTAAATCTTGTATTGTATTTTCTTGTCTTTTATGTTTGCGTTTGTCAAATGTTTGCATTTTCCAAAAATGCTTCCTCTTTAGACACATGGAACATTTCATGTTAAATGAAGTACAGTGGGCTGGGTGGGGATGGTGGTGGTTTTGGTGTGGAAACCTGGAAAAATTGTGAATTCGGTTCAGTTTGAACCAACATTCTTTTTCAACTGTTTGGCTTGGCAGCTGAACTGAAAAAACCAGTTATTTGACAGCCCTAAGCCCTCCTTTGCAGTTGGACCCTTGTGTTTTACTAGGAAAATTGTAGCATTAGTCCCTGGAGCTGTTCATGCATGGCACAGAGTCATGAAATGGAAATCCCACTAAATTTTAGGATTGTCTGAAGTTTTTGGAACTAGGGGAAGTCTGAAGTGAGATTAAATGATGGCATCCACAGCATGTGCACTACTGGACTCTCCAAGGACACGCTGTTGTTTTCACAGATTCCCTCTGTCACTCACTTGTCAGAAAGACACCTTTGATCCTTATGGGAAATATTAGGAGGAAAGCTCTTGACTTGTGTGCATTGTTAGCTGGGAACAGAGACATTCCTTTTTTTAACTTGTTCATTCCATGATGTAATGAGAACATTTTAAATGAGGACAAGCAAATTGAAAGAGCCAGGCTTTTTCCTAGATGCTGCTTATAATCAAACACACCCAACCATGCTCTTAAATACCTCATAATTAAACATGCAAAAATGGAGACTTAATTTGAACATGTAAATTAATCACATGTTGTAACAATGGAAATTCATAACTGAAAATCCATTAGCAGACAACGCTGTTCCTCATTCTTTTGTTTACATGTTTATACTAATCACGCAATAGGATTTTTGGTGCATGTCACCCTTTGAAAATCAGTTCTGTATCAACTTAGGAGATGTGTTCCCATTTCTATTGTATAGCTTTGTTCTATAAATGCAAATAATTGCAAATTAAGCCCCAAATGTCTAAAGAACAGCAGGAGTGACCATTATTTGATGTATGATGCACATCATGTCATTTCTGTGTCACTACTCTAGGGGTTAAATAAGTATCATGTTTTGGACATTTTAGGAACATAATAAACAATGTAGCTCATCCAAAAAACATCTGCTCATATTTTTTTTGTTAAATAGTAGACAAATATATTTAAAATGTGTTTTCAATTTTCTGCTAAGAAAATAAGTTTGCATAAACCCCACACTTTTATCCTGAAAAAAAAATTGTGAATTTACCTTCTGTGGAAATTTAGAAAAAGCCCAAATTTATGCACATTGTGTATTTAGCAAGTAAAGAACTCAGTTGCTGTGGTGGACTACATTAAACATAGATGGATGAGAATGAGGTCAGTGGAGTGAACACAAGCTGTACTCCTCAGAGCTACTGTGCATGCACATGGCCTTAAAGATGTTTACCCAATGGAAGTCTGTACTTGCCTGTGTATTTCAGTGCATGTGCATGATAGGCCATGAAGCTTTGCCTAAAAAGCACTTGTGAAAGAAATATAATTTTCACATTTGCATTTTGGTTGAACATTAGCAGCACTTCTATTGATAGGGTTTACCTGACTGTGGGGATCTGAATTCACTCTAGGGCTTGGGCTCTTTATCACCTGATGGCGACCCTGGTCACTAAAGCCTTTTTTATTAACTTGGATCAGGCCTTGGAATCCTCCTGCATCATCTAGTGCTTACTCAGTTTAAAATATTGCCTTGAGCTTTCTCACTTATGCAGGAGAAGTTCTTCTCCAATGAATCTCTTGTCTGGTTTTACTGTATAAATCCAGCTTGATCCTCAGAGTCCTGCTTCTTAACACACTACGCATCTGTCTTGCACTCTTGACTTCATGCCACCCTCATGTTGCACCTTCCAGCAAGTCAGCCACTTCCACTCTGTTGTTTTGTTAATCCCTTTTAAATAACCACTATTTTATAGTGGTACTTACAGGAAATACCTCTCCAGTAATGCCTCTGAATCACTTACAGCCTAAAATGTTGCCATATGCATCTTCAACTTAAACCCCCCACATTGCCCTATTCTCTATGCTAGGACTGCATCTACAGACACTGCAGTGAGTTATGGTGAAAATAAGGAGGAAATTTATAAAGAAAATTCTTGCATAAGAAGTGCTAGATTCTGATGGGAAGCGCTTGGACATACACAAGAGCTTGGACTGGTCACCTATCAAACTGTGGTCTAAATAATGAAGGGGAGCTACACTGCAGCAAAGTGTACTAAGTGTGAAGATAGGAAAGCATTTATAAAAATGCAGCAAACAGCTTTGTGATAATTAGTGGAAATGAGGTCACAGCCTGTCTTTCTGTCCTACATGAACCTTTCCTTTATTATTGTGGCATCACAGCTTATGAGTTTTTAGTGGACTAGTACCATTTTTCAGTTGTTTTTGCTTTCTCTTTTCTCACAGTAAGATGCAACTTAAATTCCTAAACTCAAAACCCCCAAAAATTCAACCCGCAAGCCTCAGTGGTATTTGGAGTTTATGTATTCTTTAACCAAAGGCCTTTGCATAACCAGATACTGGTACATTTTTTAGTGAAATTCTTGAAGCTTTGGGCTTAACCACTGCTTCTTGCAGTGATATGCTTGAAAAAATGTCAACTATGTAGCTGTAGAGGAGGGCTGTGGAGTTGAGGTAGGTCCATTTTCTGGAAGAGGTAGACTATCAATCAAGGTCTAGATTGACCTCCAGCAGCGTCCTGGCTCCAGCTTGAACAGTCCATGGTGACATCAGAACTTTGGCATCTATATTTAAACACAAATTTTTTTGTGTTATTGTCATTATTTCAGAGAAAAACTGATGATCTGACTTGATCACTACAGACATATCCACTACAGACATATCTACTGGAATAAGCAGACAACTTAAAAGCTTTATGAGTTGAGAATTGCCTCATTCATTTTTCAGAGGTTATTAATTCTGAAACTTTTCCGTTGCCTACAGCAGTGGACTTGGATGTGTATGGGAGAAGTTCTTCAAATTAGGCAGAGACTTGATTTCTGAGAGAACAAAAAGGAAAAATACAGCAAAATCCTTGTTGGAACAAGAGATACAAAAGTGCTTAAAGAGGCTTGAGAGCAAAAGAAACACACAAAGGGTTTACAAAGCTGGAGTTAAACAGAACTAAGTAGGATTTAGAAATGTACTTAGAAAAAATAATCCTGAAAAGGAAGAGAACAGCATCCCTTTCCACCCAAAATCAAAAAGGAACACTATTAAAATGTTCTTAAATCTGTTCTTAAAGTATTTAGTTTCTTTTAATAACACTCATGATATGTTGGGTAGTCCAAAAGGATTGTGTGTGTATTGGCAAACCACAGTAGCCTTTTGGATACTCAGTCTTCATCTAATTGTGTTTCAGATCTATGTGTGATAAACCTCATTTGCTAAATATGGGATGTTGATCTATTCTATAGCACAGAAGTTGTGTGTGATGTAATGAGAAATCTCATTTTCAGGACCCTTTTACTAAGATATTTCTGAAACTTTGTGATTGCTTTTCTTCTGGATCCTCTATACAATCTGCATTGCAACTCAGTTTATTATGGAACATCATTGGGAGCAACCAGAAATAAAATCCAAGACCAGGTCTTTCTTTCCCATATTTTTTGTTGGACAGTATTCTTGTTCAGGTACCGTCAGTGGGAACATCATCCATCAAGAAGCATAGGGTTCAACAGCCAGTGTCTGGAGCAAAATAATCTGGCAGTGCTATTCTGGGCAGTTGATCATTTGAGGCTTTAGACAGACAGAGCAAATGATCTTTCAATCTCAGTTTCCCTTTCTGTAATATAGTGATGGGAATAATTTAGTTCTTATCTGACACAATATTTCTGTTTACTGTAGACAGATGAAAGGGTATGGAAATAGCCTTAATGAGGATTGTTCAAAATCAGAGCATATCCATCATTCATCAATCATTTCAATTTTTTTAGTGAAGAAACTGAGTTCACAATTAGAGACCAAAACATTTAAAGGTTTAGTTTGTATTCTGGAGAGTATTCAGAATTTCAAGAAAACTACCCCCCCACTGTTTCATTATGAGAAATATTCTAAAGGCTTTCCAAAAGTTTTGTCTTTATGCAGAACCACAGTCTGTTTATTTCTTCATGCCAAAGATGAGGTTTGGCACAGGATTGTCCCATACCCTTGCCAAAAGCTCTCCTAAGAGCATACTCAGTTAGTTTATATTACTACTTTTGAGAAAGGAAACATTAAAGAAACCATATTTTTAATATAGTATAAAGGTCCTCTGAAGGCTGCAAATGCCTCCCTCTGGCCCCACCTCACTGCAAAGGACTAGGGTATGTGAGGGAAAAAGGAGTCCTACAGTCAAAGAACTGCCTCCGTGTGAGGCCTGGGAGCGAGGACAGCTTCACACTAACCCTCATTTCCCTGCAGGCTACGTTTTCAAAAAGTGCTTCTAAGTGTGGTTGGCCAAGTGGAGACAACCATGGCTTCATTTTCAGCAAGTCTGGGCACTTTAAACACCTGTTGATTCAAGTGAAGATGGACCTAGGCTGCCTCCTGCCAGTGTTTCCAAACTGCTGCAAGTGCAGGGTACACGGTGTCGGGTCTGTCCCTCGCCCTCTGTGTCCCTGATTCACTGATGCATTGCCTTTGCCGCTTCTGTAAAAGGTCACTAAGCCAAAGAAAGGCCATAGTTATACTATTGATACATATAAATATAACTTGCATATAACTTGCATTTTCTCTGCTCTTAAACTGGTATAACCTGTAACTGGTGTCTGGAACCCTGGGCCTCTCCCTGCTACCTAGAATGACGCACCAGACGTGATTTTTAATTTTGACTTTGGCATTGCCTTATATATTTGGGAAAGAGAGACTTGAGGGATCTGCTAACTGTGCTGCAGAGAGACTGCTGATCACTAAACCATTTCATTTAAATGCAGAGGGTTTATTTTTTTACTTTTCTATGAAGTCTTGAAATCTGAGATAATACAAAATTTGAACAAAGAAGGCTATTGTCATAGAAATGACTGAGTCTGTAGACATATTATGCATAGAGTGAGAGAGCATTTTAGGTGATTTTTTAATGATCTGTGCATTGTAAAAGAAAAATGTGTGTACGTGTACCCGTGCATCTGTGTATCCATTCATCCACTCAGAACTCAGGCTATACATTTAGAAATGGAAGCCAGCTGTTAAAGCTGTCACCCAGCTGTGTATTTGCCTCCTCCTGGGGTGTCCATTCAGCCCATTCACTGTCCACAGGCTGCGTGGGGCAGGCAAAGTCAGCTATCAGAGAACTCAGCTGAAGCATGGAAGACACTTTTTTCCATTTGAGTTCCCCACACCATATGGCAGCCAAATTCAATTTTCAAATATGCTTTTTTCCCCCCCTAATGGAACTGCCACTTCCAGGATTTCATGTTCAGTCATCTTGTTCAACCACAATGCCTCTTCCTCCTAGGGATGAGTCCAAAGAATTTCCATTAGGTGGCTGAATACCTAAATGTTAGGGATGTCTGAGCAAGATCTGCATATTAAATCTGAGTGTCCAGTCTTGCATGGATGGGATCCTTTTTCTTTTCTGTAAGAATAGCTGTCTTTGAGACCTGTAAGAGTTGCACCAGTGTAAATCAACCTTCAGTGTCCAGGCCCTTAACACTTTTTATTGAAAGTTAACACTTGAGTTACAAAGCATTTCCAGTATGATATGAAAATGAAACCATGCTGAAAATTCTTAAAGTATTCGAAGAGGGAGTTATTTTATAATCTGAAATTATTCTCAATACTGGTGTTTCTGGACAGAGTGGAAAAAAAAAAAGTGGAAAACTTTAACAGGTAGATCCTGCTGTCATAACTTCACACTGATGCTCAGATGTCAGTCCTTGAAGAACTTCATCCTGTTTTCTGCTGTAAATAAATATTTTGTTTAGTTAATCTGCTGGAGTATTTAAAAGGAAATCAACATGTTCTGTAGACTCAAAGAGTGAGGACTGTTTATTTGTACATTCTGACTGCCTGCATATTACAGGCCAAAAATATTCCTCTGTCACATCTGCACAGAGCCCAATTCCTTCCATGTTTGATTAAAGTGTTACCTGTAAATGTAGACTTGTGAGCACAATTTCTTTTGTACTGATGTTGATTTTGAAAAACTGTCGCTCTGAGCTTGAAATGAATAAAGTGCCATGTACTATGGCACTGGATTCTCTGGTTTTCTAACAAGGCACAAGCTCTAGCTGGAGCCTTTCCAGTGTCTAGGAAGTTCCTGATGGCTCAATACTAGTAGATTCTCTGAAGCCTAAAAGGTATGTTCATACTAAACTTTGAATTTATTGGTGCCCCTATTAACACCATTCTGTTCACCCATCCAATGATTTTCCTGCATGTTAAGAACTTAATTGTTTCTGGGGTGTCTTCTTTTATCAGATATAGTTGGAATTGGTGATCATGTCCAAAAAATTCTTGAAGGGGTAATATGCATGAGACCATTTATGCAGACAAAGCTTGACTGCATAAGATTTGTTTCCCTAGGATATCTGGCACCTATGCTGTTAAACAGATCTGAACTTCTGTGGATTTTTGGTATTTTATTCTTGCTATTCATTAGAGAAGGAGAGATAAGAAAGTTTCATCAGATGCAAAACATTCCCAGAGGATATCGGCAATGACCAATGGAGCAATTTCTTTCTGTCATTCTGCCTGTTTCTGGGGTTGTGTTGCATCATGGTGGGTCTTTGATAAGTGTGTTTGAAATACACTGGCCTGATAGACTGGAAATGAGAGTTAGTAAATAGTTTAATTTTTGTCATATTTTCAAAGTACTTCCTCATGTCAACAGCCAATAGACAGGATACAAGTGAAATGTTGAGACTCTGCCTTCCCTTCTGTTTGTGTTTGCTATATCTGAAGATGCTCCTAGATCTTGTTACAAAAATACTTTTCATTTAGAAATTCGGACCTCCTCTGATGTAAGCCCCAAACATTTCCATTTCTAAGTGCAAGAAGTTGATCCCTATGTAATTATGAAGTGGTGCCAGGTTCTAACCACACTACCTTACCTACCCTAGTCCTTTGGAAATGTTTTACTTGCAACAACTTCATATACCAAACATGTTTGTTTAATGAAAATGTTGTTATGATAACTATAAACAACATATTTTTTATATGACTAATGTTTTCATGAAGTTGGTTTCATTTTCACAGGTCACTGCTTCCTTTTCCAGCCTCACAAACAGTTTTCTCAATCGTTTTGGGCACTGATTTGGTGCCGCAGCACTCAAATCTGTGTCATATGATTTGATCTTCTTTTCAGTGTTCTCCTATTTGTCCCTGTCCATGTGCTGTTTTTCTGACACTTTTTTTTCCTTCTTGTGTCATTTTATGACAGTGTTTCTCCATGATGTGCTTGTTAAAAGCGGTGAGATATCTGGAAAAAAATTAGACTTTGTGTGAAAAAAAAAGCAATTGACCAATAAGCTACCTAGAATGTAAGTAGTTTTACTTTTTCTAATTTCTTATGTGTGTGCGTTATCTTAAAATCTACGTTCATGTCTTTATCTACAACATAAGGCATATTTTGTAAATGAGCTTAAACACTCTATCAAATTGTAATTATTCATGAATAGTCTCTTTATTGCTAATGATATGCATCACACTAACAGAGTTTGATATACTGGTTATACAAATAAAGTTCATCTGAGGTAACACAGTTTATTCCTTTCTCAGGCATCCAGCCTGGATCTCAGCTCCAAAGTAAGTACCTCTCCACATCTCATTACCAAAATAGCAACCTTCTTAATCCTTTGCTGTGAAGAACAAAGGTTCGATTCAGTCTCTGGAGCAGAAATAGGATCTTATTAATGCACTGGCAACTACAGTGTTGTTATTTTTGTTAGAAAAGAGAGAAACAGGAATTTGCTGATATATGTTAGATTAAGGGCTGTTATTGTTTTGAGATTAATTGGATTGTTAGCTGGGCCTTTCCGATGTTAGTTGAAAATCTACAAAATACCTTGTAATTTAATATTCTGGGTGAGATCAGGAGCTACTTCCTGGAAATACACTTCTATTCCTTGTATTTATTCTGAAAGAATCACTGAGGCTATCAGCTAAATGGTGTATTGTTTACTGTGCAGGGAGAAAAGTTCTCGTGTTGGTCTTGCCTGGAGTGTGGGCCTTGCTGGACTCAACCCACTTGCCATACAGTGGATTAAAGCTGAGACCCAAGACACCAGCGAGGTACCTTGTGCTCAGCCTTTGGGGAGGTCTGTGCACTGGCCAAGTGTCGAGGCTTGAACATGTTACAACTGACGTATGAATTCACATTTTGAAGTGTTAGAGCTCCGGTGATGTTTATGGAGTCTTCTTTCTTTCGAAAGATTTGCTGTCATGTAGTGTTGGGCTGCAGTGGGCTGTAGCATTTGGGATCTCTGTGGAGTAGGCTCTGTCTCTGGCAACTTGTCAGGATAAAAGCTGAAATTAGGATTGCAGAGAAGAGACAGAGAAATTCCACTTGGTGAATTAAATGTTATTGAGCTTGAAGACCTGGAAAAGTGTTAGTGATGGGTCTGGGTGAACTCCCAAATTGGTATAAATGACTGGCATAGAAGGTATTGCTTAGAGCAAAAAATAAATGCAGCGTAACTGATCCGTTGAGACCAGCAAACAGTTTCTGGAAATGACTGGTGCTTGATAATTCTTAGCGATAGGCAAATGGCATACTCCAAATTACGTGTGGTCCATTGTGTAATTCTGTGTGGGTGTGGACCTTTGCAGGTTATTGGCTATGCCACCTGGCACAGAATGTGTTTGCTTGAGTCCTAGCATGTAGAACTTAAGGTGTTTATCTTCATGTGTATGTGAAAGGTTCAGGGTTAAGTGAGGGAGAACTAACCAGAAACTGAGATCAGCAGAAGTGTTCTGAATAACTGTTCCCAGGCCTGAGTAATGAAGACCAGTAAGATGGCATTTGCAGTGAACCTCAGTTCTCTGCCTCTATTCCTCATGGTTAGGACAAACCCTATGTTTGGCCTCCAGGAGATATGACAAAGATATGTCTATTGACGGAGTATGTAGTCCAAGACATGTGGCTTGAGTGTGTGAACTTTTATTTGTGAGCTGGAAGAGATTTCTGAACACAGTCTAAGGCAATTATGTAGTATTAATTGCTAATTTATCCTGATTTTCCATGTCCCCAGAAGGCTTTTAGTATAAAGTTTTGATAGAACAGGAATGTTTGAAGTACCAGTAGGATATTTGTGCCCAAGTCTGTTCTCCATTATACCACGGCAAACCTGGGATACTTGTATTGACTTCTGAGTGACAGAGCAAAGCAGGACTGGACCTGAGAGACGAAGCTGTGAGTTGCCTGTGTCTGCCTTGGGCAGTGAAACAGCTGACTGAAGAAACAGCTCATGTACTGCTTGCATTTCCCCTTGATGGTTTCCAGCTGTCCTCTTATCCCCGGCATGCGAAACAACATTAATTAATTTCAGCTTATGAAAATAAGTGACAGGCAGCGTGCACTACCCACCTTATAGTGCTGCACATAAACAAGGCGCTGCATACAACAAACTGTGATCACAAATGCGAAGTGACATTATTATTAAGCCAGGGGCTGAGTAAAAAGGAAGTTCCTTTGGTAAAGCAGCCGTAGGCTAGATGGTTTCTCAGCCTGTGCAATAGAGGAAGACATGCTTACATGCAGGAGATCAGTGTGTATTGTACCTGGACCGTACATTAGAGTGTCACAGACATCATGCTTTCATCTCCACAGGTCTTTTAGTATTAACTGAGGCAAGAGAAAGGAAAGAGCTAAATAGGACAGTAAAAGAAGAAGGCAGTATTTCTTTTTTCTTTAACCTGTAAACACATATTTGTAGGATATTAACAGTTTGGGGGGTTTTGTCTTTATATTTCTTGCATATTTGCTGATTAGGATTCCTAATATGAATACCCTAATATTAGGGTTCAGACAATATGGAGAATTTGTAGGTATAAAATGTATTCAAAGAGTTCACACCCCTTAATTTTCAAACCTGTTCGTTTACTGTCACAACGCAAGATTGAATAAATGATATTTTTATGCTACTGTAATAAGATCTGCCACTACCTTGCTGCCCAGGCTGGAAGGAAAGTATTAACAGAAACTGACTGAAATCAGGAGACGTAGGAGAAAATGCATTAAGCAAAGCATGAAAATACCAATGTCTTAACACCATTGCAAGTCCTAAAGAAAGATTTTGCTGAATTCGATGGACTGCTACAGACTCCGTTTAAGGCAAATTGGAAATGACAAACTAAAATTTAAGTGAATAATAGAGACAGTGGACAAAGTTATGCAAAAGTTGGAATATGTATGGATGCTGCAGTCATGCTGGAAGAATTTCTGCAAAAAGGAAAAGAAGGTGTTGACAGGTTGGTGTTGCCCAACTAGAAGTGTTGTATAAGCCTGGAGAAATTATCCCTATGATTTAAACATATAAATAATAAATGCACTACAGATACTTGAATGGACGATAATGAGTCTGGACAAGTACACTACTAAAAAAACAATGATTACTATGATTAATTGGAAAATGAATCATACTGGGGTCATCAAAGAACAAAATTAGATGAATTGTGGTTGAAATGTTAAACAGGTTTTTTGGTTTTGGTCATAGAATGTAACTGTGATGAAGTTCTGTTATGATGGTGGAGGAGAAAACTGAGAAGAAAGTGGAAAACATGTTTGGAAGGGCAGGGAGAAGAGGCTTGTATGAATTCTCCGTCTTACATTTAACTCCTGATGCCATCTGAGATCAGAAGTGCTGCAGATCTTCAAGCAGGTAGTTTCCACTTAATTTATTGCATGAACCTAGATATACAGTGGGTAGAGGTGGTGGACAAACTTACTGTTATGTGTTTTGCTATAAAAATGGTGAGTGAAAAGTAGCCCAAGACCTAGAAAGGGCTGGAACAGACATGGTGGAACTGCACAGTAGGCTAGGGCTGTAGGTGAAAGTGGACAACATTTGGAAGTAATCCAGTTTTTATCTCTCATTTATGCATTGTACTGTGGAAAGATAAAGCAATAGGATTTGCGTGCATTGTGGAAAGTTTAATTCTGTCAAACTATCTGATGTTTATCTCATTTCTAAGATGGGTGCTGTTGTAGGAAATCTCATGTGTTGCCTAATTGCCATGATCTTAACCAGAGGGTTTTCAGACTGCAATGCTGAATTTAAATATGTCTGTCTCATCCATTCAGTAATACTTTGTGAGGTGCTGGTATTCCCTAGGGACTTGTCACCCTACAGAACATGGGAAATTAAATTAGTGAAAGTTTGGCAGAGCACATGTTGATTTTATATTTTCTTGAGGAGGTGAATCCTGAAGGAACACGTGCCTTGGAGCAGGAGATCACTCCATCTTCTTAGTGGAGCAAGACCTACTGTGAAGTTGGGAAAGTGTCAACCAGGAAGAGTTTTGATACTCAAAGTAAGGAATAGTCATATCAATCCAGAAAGCAAAGGAAACTACCATGCTCTGGCAGGCTTTTCAAACTAGTGAGCAAGGCCAGCTTTTGCTGAACTGTGAGAATATTGCTCAAAATTCATCCTGCATTTCTACTGCTAACTGCTTGAGTCACTGAAGGTATGTCTACTCAGGGTTTGGCAGGCAGATATGAACTCACTCTGTCCACACTCCAAGCTGGCTGGATGAAAGCTGCCTGGGAATGGGAAGCTGTGTAGCCATCATTAGTATGTGGCTGAGTCTGAACTAATAAGTTCTGCTGGGAAGCAGAATATATTAGTTTGGGATGAGAATTAGAGGGTTGCAGTTACAAGACTTTAGGATCAGAGGTAGCTTCTATCTGGGCATCTTGGAGCACTTGCAGATGGAATTGCATCTTTTTGCAAATCTGCCATGGAATTGCATCCTTAATATGTTAGAAAGGTTAGCCAGACATGTGATCTGGAAAAATGATGCCCTAAAGGCAGCACATTCTTTAAAAAGAAACCTCGAGTAAAAATCCGGTGCCAAATTCCAGCTTTAGCAATCTGCTTTCAGCTGCTTTCTGTCATGTCTGAGGATTGATGTATGCTAGTGTTAGAGGGAAAGACTTAAAACTGTATTTTTGATTGTAAACCCAACTGGTCCATGGAAAGGACTGTGTGCAAACGAGCACCTTGCAGTAATAGCTGCCTGAATTAAATGTCCCTCCCTATACAGTCCATTACACAAAATACTTGCTCCCTTGTTTACAATGAATGGAAAGTGCTAATGACAGCTGATTTATCTGATGTCTCAGACTCCTGAGTCACTTAGGTACTTTTGAAGATGTTCTCTTTCAAATTACTTTCTGTAATATATTTCCATGCCTCTGATTTTCAGAAAAAAACCCTGTTCCTAAATAAATTCATGAGTGTTTAAAAATGATTTTGTCCTTAGCCTCAGGAGTCCATTAGTTGCTATGTTCTGGAAGCAAATGAAAACAATGCATTCTGTAGGATATAAAACTATTCCTAACTGTGGCAGTGGATCACTGCAATCATTAGATTAATACCAACTATTATCATCCAGGATGCTCATCTGGTTTTACTGAGCTTTGTTAACGAAATGGAAATGTATGATTAAAGTCATCCTGTCTGTCCCTCTAAAGTTGTGCCTGTGAATGAGTCACTGTTTTACAAATGGGTGTTGCCAGACACTGATATTGAATACGGCTCCAGCCGTCAGAGCTCTGGGTCCAGCACCGCATTCTTGGAGTCCAGACTGGAACACTGAAATTCCCATTGAAATCTGTGGGAATTCTGCATGGCCAAAGCCCAGCTACCTTTATGGCTGGCTGAGGCAGATTAGAGAGAGCTGTAGCTCTATGCATGTAGTAGCTTGGGGACTCAATATGAATTTCATGCATCTCTTCACTTAGTCACTTGAAACCCATGATGGAATTGAGGATACCACATTCCACTTAGGCTTTGTTTGCTTGAGGTCGGCTGAGTGCCCACTGCTGCCTCTGGACGTGACACCTTCCACCCTGCTGGCAAAGCTGCAACTGTGGTTTCTGTGCTCCCTGGGCACAAGAAGTCTTTGCACAGAGCAAACCCCAGTGTGTCAGTCAGCTGGTCTGCCCTGCCTGCTGCAGTGGTCCTGACTGGCTGCACCAAGGCTGGAATATGCTTCAGCCTTTTCACAGACATAGAGCTGTTTGCGTGTCCTGAAAGTAAACAGCTCCCAAAGATCTTGTGGAGTTGCTCACAGTAAGCTTGTCTTATGGGCAAGGTTGACCCAATAGTTAATTTTGTTTGTTTGCCTCACATATGAGACAGGGATTGAATAGTCCTGGCTTTGGGGAATTTCACATCTGGATTCAAACTCTTTATGGCTACTGTCCCCTAATCTGTGCCATGGGCTGTTCCCAAGTCATAGTTCTGTACTTTTCCAAGCTTTGTGTTTCATATCGTCCCCTCGGGGTCATTTGTAGAAGTGGGAGGGCCAGATTGGTAGTTGCAAGAAAGAGAAGTCTCATCACTGACGTCAATGCAGCTCTTCCACTTTAGCAAGGGATCAGGCCCATCTACCAGTGTCACGGTCTGCTGGGGAGGA
This sequence comes from Callaeas wilsoni, assembly GCA_013398955.1. Lineage (NCBI taxonomy): Eukaryota > Metazoa > Chordata > Aves > Passeriformes > Callaeidae > Callaeas > Callaeas wilsoni. The sequence continues at coordinate 53,479 of VWPU01021123.1, forward strand.
GGGGAGGCAGCCTCAGAAGTGTTGGGTTTGCAGCTCGCCAAGTGACAAACAGAGAATCTGAGTGCGGTAGCCAGGCATGTTACAAAACACACTGTTGGAGAGACAGCTCTCTCTGGAGGCTTCAGTCTTGATTTACTTACTCCTGGTCATTGTCCTGATATTCCGTGGCTTTCAGACAATTAAAAAAAACCTTAATATATGGACTTCTGTGAGGATAATTGGCTGAGACCCCTTGTGGGATTTCTGGGTGGTTTCATGTGGTATAGGAGGCCAGTTGTTGGCATAGCTGCTTTTGTGCAGCTGGGTAAGGCTGTAGTGGAAAATCCAAGGCTGGTTGCTCTGTGTTACCAAATGTGTGACTACACATAGGTTTAAAGTAATTTAAAGCTTCCAAAATTTTATAAATCTTCAGACATTTTAAATGATTTTGAAAGCATGAATTTATGGGAATAATGCTGAGTTGAAAGGAAAGAAGCCTGAAAGCTCTGAGTAAAGCAGAAAAGAACCAGGGTTTTCTCAGGTGCAAAGGGAGGGGAGAGGAGGGGAGAATGGCCACAAAGCCTTTCAGAGATCCACTAGGGCTGTTCCCAGAACTCTGCCTGTTTTGTGCATTTCTTCTCCTGTGCTTTTGCTCATCTGAACAGTCTCTCCAGAAATCAGCAATTGGAAACACATAACAAGTAATTCTCTTTGCCAGGTAAATGGGAACAATAGTTGAGTGGGAAAGAATGAATCACTGCCATTAACAAGAAAACTAGGGTTGCTCTCATCATCAACACAATGCAGTGTCTATTCTCAAATGTCAGGGCTAATAACTCACCATTTACAAATTAGACTTAACCCCCTCCCACACAAACCCACATAGCCCTTGCTAGCCTTCAAGCTAAGGTTATAGCTGCCTTTCTCTGAGGGCTACCAATAAAACCTTCAAAATACATATCCTCCAGACAGTCTGGCTTCTTTCAAGATCAAATACTCCTCCCCTTTTCCCTTTGGATTTTGTTTTAATTACAGCTACATCACTGAAAAATGTGGAAAGCCCATCTAAGCCCCTAATTATCCTTAATGTAAGAGGACCATTATTGTCTACAGATGAAATGAATAATACAACCAGTAAGAAAGATTCCAAAGTTTTGATTACCTTAATAAATTCCTAAAAGTTAAGGAACTCACAGATCTTTATCCAATGCAACCACAAATTATTAATGCAGGTGGGAGTATCAAAAGGTAGAGTGTTTCAGCTGGCATCTTACAACATCTGTTGAGATTGTGTTTTTCATCCAGTGTACTGATGGATTATAACTATAGCCACCCAGAAAAGGTGTAACAAGGATGGCAGTTTCCTAGATAACCATCATGTAGGTGTAGAGCATGAGATGCTGCTAATTTCAGATGCTCATCGGGATATTAATAACCTCCATACTTTGAAAGTAATGGACTTGTTTGAATTCCTGGTCCTGAAATATAGAAGACATTCAGGATATGTTTTTCATTCAGGATAGTTTTTAAAGTGAAGTTATAACAGGTAACTCGAAAAAAGGACACAGAAACAAATTTGGGACTTCTTAGTAGGGTCCATTTAGCAAATTCTGATTGCCCAGTTCAACACCAGCAGTTTTTTATTAATGAATAAATAATTCTTTCTTTGTCTGCAGATTGAGAATTCTTCAAAGTGATTTACATGCAGTTCTTAGCACAGCTGTTTGCTGGGGGTGTGTGCTCTGTGTGGGGGATCTATCAGCAGTCTGGCTACCTCTGTGTGATCTTGGGTAAGGCCTGGATAAAAATCAAAGGCCAGATTGTTCTGTTTTTCCAAATGTGTTGCCTGGGGCCTGCTAATTAATAGAATGTCTAGGAATGTCATACATCTATTGAAAAAAAAGCATCACTTGAAAATTGCTATTGTTTTAATTGAATATTGTCATTTTCACATAGTGACCAATATCTCAGCCTACCAGTCATCTTGAAAGAGCAAACTGGAACATGGGAAAACTGGACACTCATAGGGAAATGCTGTCTGTTTTTAAGTTATTTTTTAACGTAGGTCTCACAGTCATAAATGCTCCCACATGTTGACTGGGGGCCTTATCCTGAAATCCAAACTTGTGTTTCATTCTTACGAATTATTCCAACATAAGCCAGTGCTGGAGGCTGACTGTAAACAAGGGTTAGAGAATTGAGCTGATTTTGACCTAGCAATGGAGCATAACTCTGGAAACATTTGCCGGAGATACGGCACTTTGTGTCATGGACAGGGCAGCTGAGACTCTGAGGCTGTGCATGGCAGTAGGCATGCAGGGATGTCTACCAGTAAGTGCTTGCAGGATTGGGTGGTAGGTGGTCCTAATTTATTTGCTGTTTTAACAAAAATCTGGGATTTGTTATGGAGTGAGTTAGTTCCTCTGGGAAAGGTGGGTGTAACTTGTCAGGACATGAAGGATAACTAACCTCAGACATTTGGGAAGTTGTGTGTGTGTGTTTTGATGCATATGATTTTGTTATGTAAAATAGTGAGGCTCACCCCCTGCTCTGCCTGTGGGTTTCTGCACAGTTCTTTTGAAGGAGAAGGGTAGCTCATATGATGAGGTGAGAAAGAAGATGAATGGAAATAGAAACCAGGAAGAATCACTTCTTCAGCTGAATAGTTATAAGTGCTTCTAGAAGTCAAAAATTTTTGTCCTGTTTCACTGGGCATATAGGGGAAAAAATAGAACATTGTCTAAAGGTTACATCTTGATTTTTACAAATTTATTTGGCCACAACTTATTTGTACATCATGAGAGACATTTTTTATGATATCTGACTGTAAGCATTCCCCAAATGCACCATATGCTGTCAAAAGAAGCTAAAATCCTTCTTTTTCTTCTCTGTGTAAGTCTTGGATTGGAAGCTGGCTTTCATTTGATTTGTTTCTATCAGTGCATTAGAGCAAAGGTGTGTGCTTTGAACCGTGGGTATAATTTTTAAGGCTTTTTATATTGAAAACTCCCTCAGTTGGCAAATAGATCATTCAGTGCTATATTTTCTGAGAACCCAGCAAAGATGATGGCGTTTTGGAGGTGGAAAGAAGCAAGAGGGAATGAGGGGGAGTATCTTTTTATCTGTCAAATGCAGTTGTGGTATCTCTGCAACACTGTGCTTTAAGTGCAGTGTGCTGGTCTTGGCTTTTATGAGAGTTCTGGAAGAGTTTTGTGCACTGCACAGTCTGATTGACAAAGAGGTTTTCTGTCCTCGCATGACCTTCTTTTAATTTTAAAAAAATTCAATAAAAGTTCAGCCACACAGCAAGGGATGAATTTAAAGACTGCACACCATGTGACAGTGGTAAAACTTTCATAATAGCCGTCATATTTGTTGGTTTAAAAATCAACTTCATTGTCATAGTTAATAGTTTGCAGCTGCTGTAGAACAGAGGCAAATTGCTATGTATGTGTCAGCCTTAAATGCAAGTAAGATCCACTGACTAGCACGACTTGGTTAGTTTTTCCTATCTATTGGTAGTATTGCTGATCATCATCTCTACGCGATGAGAGGATTTCATTGCCACATTTCAGCACTGCTGAGCTGATTATGTGATCTTGCAAGTAAAATAAACTTGTTTTCAGTGTCCTGCCAAAATATACTCCACAACATCCCATTAAAAAGGCTTCCAGGGTCATGCATAAGTAGGTGCAACCCCCTGCAAATCTATGGGATATCATCAGCATTGATTTAACTAATGAAAGTAAGTTGTATGAAAAGTGTTAAAGAATCAGAATTTAGCAGCTAATGTGAAGCTCAGTAATAAAAGCCTTTTTGGAAGATCACAAGGTAAGTTCTCTGCCAGCTTATAACATATGAAAGTAGTTATGATTTGCACCAGGTTCGTATCAGATGGGAATGGGAAGTAAATGAAACAACTTTGTCTCCATCATGCTGGTGATGTGCAGGAGGTGTGTAAAGTCAAAACAGTCCACTGGTCAAAGTGTAGCAAGCAGGCTGGGCAGGCAGAGGAATATGTGAAGTGTCTGTTGATTATCCTGGACTGAAGGCTATCCAAGAAAGCCTCCCTAAGGAATTGAGAGTTGTGGCAACCATGGGCAATTATTGTCTAAAGGGATCTGTTGTGCATTTAGGCTGGGCAAATGTAGTGTTACTTAGATTTAGGGAGATCCTACTTTACTTCTCCTCCTCCCTACTCTACATGCTGTTAAAGTAGAACTGAGTTTAAACTGTGGACCTAAAGCTGCAGAATGATGTGTAAAAGGGATATCTTTTAAGTGATCTCAGAAGGACTGTGGTTATTTAAAGCAGAGCATCCCTTGGTGTTTTAGGCACCTGTCTCTGTGGAGAAGTCGTGGAGTTCAATAGGTGCAGGTCAGGCTGCCCGGGATGCTGTGTTCTCATGGCTGAAGGCCAGCTTCTCCTTCAAGAAAGTAAACAGTAGAGGAGCAAGAACGACTTAATGACTGAGCTTACAAGAAGACAGTACTTTTAATGCTGAAGTCAAAGACTCAGAGCCTAAATGGTGGGAAAATTTCCCCAGGGAAGAGGCAGCCCACACAGTCCTGCACTGGATTATTGTTAGTGCTACTTCACTTATTTGGTTGAGATTTCTTATGTGTTTCCTGGGCCAGAACCTGACCCTCAGGTCTCATTTACGGTTCAGAGAATTTCAGTTTGGCATTTGTGTGAACATTGTGTAATTGCAATAATTTCAACTCTTGTTATTCCTTCAAACTTGGATAATTTGTAGATGTGCTAGTTTATTTTATTCACGTAGAGACCATCACTAGCACTGAAGTCTAAAGTAAATACATGGGATATCTAGTTAATCTGTGTTTTTTTTCTCCTGACTTTCTGTCTTTCTTGGTTCGTGGAGGTTGCTTTGTTTTACAAACAAATGGAAGTGTATACAAGAAGACGGATGGAACCTTCAAAGTCCCCTGTTCAGTGTGTGAGGGCTCTAGGAGAGTGGCTCTGGAGTCTGAAAATGCCACACAATAGGTACCTCCCCCCATTTCTGAAGTATGTTCCCCATCCTCTTGATGGAGTTTCCTAGCCCTGAGGAGTGAGGGACATCTGGGTTGAGCCCTGGTTATTTGTCAGCCAATTCTCAATTAGACAAAATGTCTTTCCACAGAAAGAGTAGGGAGGGAAGAGAGATCAGAGAATCATAGAAAGGCTGAGGGCCCCATCCAACATGGGATTGAACACTTGCGGGGCATCCACAGCTTCTGTGGGAACCCGGTTCTGTGTCTCACTACCCTCAGAGTAAAGATCTTTTTTCTAACACCTAATCTAAATCTCTCCTCTTTTCATTTAAACCCTTTGTTCCCCCTTGTCCTATCACTATATGGCAATTTGAAATGTCATTCTCCCTCTTTTTTTTATAAGCCCCCTTTAAGTACTGGAAGACTGCAGTGAGGTCTTTCCAGAGCCTTCCCTTCTCCAGGTTGAACAGCTCAACTCTCTCAGCCTTTCTTCGCAGGAGAGGTGCTCCAAAACTCTGATAATTTTTGTGGCCCTCCTCCGGACTCGCTCCAACAGGTCCATGTCTTTCTTGTGCTGGAAATCCCATAGCTGGATGCAGAACTCCAGGGTGGGGCCTCATGAGAGCAGAGTAGAGGAGCAGGACCACCTCCTGTGGCCGCACTGCTTTGGGTGCAGCTCAGAATGCAGTTGGCCTTCTGGACTGTGGGCATACCCAAGACATACTCCTGTGAGAAAAGGTGGGACAGATGTCTGGAAGATAACAGCTATAGATGTGTTGGAACTACCCCTTTAGTATTAGACCTGCATCTGTTTTTCTGCCTTTTAGGACAGAGCAACTTGCAAGATTTTGACCAATAGTTCTCTATCTCCAACATCCCTGAGTGTTTCCTGAAGATTGTGGACAAACAGCCATGTTTTTCCTTGACAGTAGTCATTCTTTTCTGAGGGAGACTTCTTCATTTAGACCTACAAGGGCAGTTGACCTCTGTGATTAGAGAAAGACTGGACTTTATCTAATTAAATGTAAAGGCATCTGAAATACAAACGTGCTGTTATGGTAGTCCTTGAGCATTCTGTTATAATCTGTGGATATGAAGCCAATGTAGTCATGGGACTGTAGGTGCTGACTCTACTTATCCTAGAGCAGATGTGTAAAATGGCAAATGGACTCTGTCCGTAACAGTGACTCTATCTGTTAATTAGAGGGGGACTGAGGCAAGAAGAACATCCCCTGATTTTTTATCTTCTGTTTACAGTGGTGGAACAGTTTGTAGAGATGGTGATCTGTATTTTATTTTCCTTCTCATGTTACCTTCCTTCTCTCCGATAAACATTGACATAACTTTTCAGGGTAGGCATGAAGTAAGTCTGTTGAACATAAATTTTGATTTTTGCCATTGTAGCTTTGCCTGGAACAGCACATAATCTACTGGCATTTTGGATCTGCAGGAGAAAGCCAAATGTTTCCACCATCAAAGGTCTCTTGGAGTTGTTGAAAGAAGGCTGGAACAGTCCTGGTTTTTGGACTTTTTTTTCTTAAGGTATTTTTCTTCCTATCTGATTTCCAAAGAGGAGTCTGATTTTCATTTTACATTGCTCCATCCCTGTTTTTGACGTTGGCCAGTAATGAGAAGCCTTGAGCTGGAAAGGTGTCATCAAAACAATGACTAGATATACTTGGAAGAAATGTTTATTATTTGGCTTGCTGCCGCTGAGAGCTGCTAATTACCAAGCAATTATGACCAGACATAATTTTTCACTGTCTAAAGCTGCCTCTTGGGTTTAATATCTGTCAGAAAACAAAAACCAGAAAATTTTTGAGGAGTCCAAAAAGGGCCAAGAGATGTATAAGTATTTCCTCCAGGCATCCTTCGCTACCTTGGAGTTCAAGGCCAGGAGTTTGGCTATCACTGCCTCCTTAGAAAGCATTCTTGGCTCCAGTATCCTGATCCATCTTTTCTCTCCTGGCTTTTCAAATAATCAAATCATAAAAGTAGTTAGGAAAATACATTTTGCATCTGTAACTTCTGTGATCTTTGGATGCTTTAGGAGTCAAAACTCCGCATGGATTTGCCACAGCTGAGGGCTGTGTGTTTGACTCAGAAATCCTTTCGCACACAAATTAGAGGGCAACCAGTACAAAACAATGTGGTTATAATGCATTAGCTAAGCAGGAAGCATGGAGATCTGTCTCTGCTGTGTCAGGAAACAATTTGTCTGTGGAAATGGCATGGCACAGTGCTTGGGAAGACAATGCTGTGAGCAACGTTCAGTAGGCTGGCGGCTTGAGAAGGTCCTACAGGGGCACTGTCGGTGCATCAATAGGCCTGATTTATCACTGTATTATATTAGTTCTACTCCAGGGTGACTCCATTCAAGTCAGTGAATTTATCATAGAGTAAATATGGGGAAAAATAGTGCCTCGTCCCTCTTGCTTTTTGCATGAATTTCTTCCACAGAGCCGCACTGATACTTTCAGTTCTGTCCTCTTCTTGCCCAGCTGTGACAAGGTGGGAGCTGGAAGCTTCTCATTATTGCATAGAAGAGTTGGGATATATTCCTGGTACTGACAGAAATTTCTGAAGCCCAAATTTGCCAGCTAATCCTTAAAAATGGTTTCTGGTGAAGATAGACACATGAATCTTACAGTGTGGTTCTTGAGAAGGCACTTTGAAAATGGGATTTACTGTTGGGGTGGAACACCAGAGGCTGTCACACCACTAAGCTGAGAATAAACAGACAAGAAAGCCTACATGAGAATGCCATGAAAGTGAGTATAAATGAGGGAGGGAGTAAACTCTTGCATCCAAACAGAGTTTGGCATTTGCCTGTAACATGCAGGTGCTTTGCCAGCATGAAGAACAGAATTGAGAAGTGAAAATGTTCGTCTCCATGTTCATCTTTCAGCAGGCTTCCAAGCATACACATTTCGTTCAAAATCACTGCCAAGCTGTTTATGATACATCTGTGCCAACTGCAATGTTTTATGTAGCCATTGAAGCCAAATCATTGTGACCTGATGTGACTCAGTTTTCTAAAAGGGTGCATCTTGAGAATTCTCATTTTCTTCAGTTCAAAGTGAAACACTAGGAAAAGTGTTGGAATGGATCTGAAAACAGTGCAGCATTCTTATGCAGAGGCAAGAGTGCCACTCAGGCAAACACCAGAAGAAAATCTGTCTTGGGTGTGTTTTTCAAAATGAGTCTGAAATGTTCATTGGAAAAGTGTCAGGAATATGAGACTTAAATGAACTCATTTACATGCTCTGATTTTGCCTATATCTGTGGTATTGGGAAGTGCAATAATAAATTCTAAGTGCTCTGTTCCTGAAATTTTAGTTCACTTTTTTTTTCTCTGCATGGAAATTTATTTAAGAGTATATGTGAAGTCTGGGGTTTTTTTCTCTCTGGTTTTATTTTTTTTCTCCATATTTCTCTTTGTTCTCCATAAATCTCTGTATATAAGTTTTATACCTCTCTATGACTTTTAAACCTGTTTGGGGTATGGAGAAAAAATAAGTGAAAAATTTTCTCTTTTCTTGGTCTGTTTCTTTTTGTCTTTTCTTTTGCTGCTGTTTTTCTTGGATTATAGAAAAACCCTACATATTCAGCTGTTTAGATATATTCTCATGTACAGATCATGGTTTATTATGCATTTTATTCTTGTTTCCTCAAATACTACTGAGCAAATCAACAGTAAAATTTTCCAAAGTTCTTCAAATTGAGGTCAGATGCTTTCAGGCTCATAAATCCTCTTGGTCAGTGTAAGATATTTTGATACTTGAAATTTGTCACCATCTTTCTCTTCAGTAGCACTGCCTGGTTTTAGCTTCATCTGAGATTGAACTGAACAGTTAAGCATTGTCAGAATTTATAATCAGCATTTGGATTTATGTGTAATAACACTTACCAGTGATGCTGGGTTGTTTTGTTTTTTAGAGGTTCCCACTACAGCAGACAACAACAGACAGAGATAAAAATGGCTGGTGTTTTTTTCCCATGCAAGCCATGAAAATTGTTTAATTTTTAAAAAATTATAGTAGTTGGTGAGAGGCTTCCTTCTGATGCAATTAGATTCAGTAGCATAATTGACGAAATAGGGAGGAGGAGATTACCCCAAATGACCTTTTTGTCTGAATCTTTATTTGAAAGGGAAAAAGACTCTTTTGAATGTACTTCCAGATAGTATCTACATTTCTTAGAAACTTGCAGGGCTTTTTGTGGGAAACCCCCAAACTATTTCTGTGTGGCTTTGGCCAAAATTATTTGGTTTTCTCTTACCAAATTTCAAAAAGGTTGAATAGTTGGCTTTTCTGAAGGAAAGGCAATACTTTCCATACAGAAAAGTCCCCATTTTTTTTAGCATTGCTTTTTCTTTCTTTCCACATTTCTGACAAGCAAAAGAGTATAAAAGTACCTGGAAGTACAGTTCTTGTGTCATGAAATTTCAGAGTGAAAATAAGATTTGCTTTCTCTGAGTTTTTGCCTGCTGCAGCACCGGTCAGTGCCAATATATTAGGCTCACAATTTGACATAAATACAAACACAGATTAGTGTGTCTTCCACTGCAGCATTGCAAATACCATTATGGCTAATTGCCATTGACACCAGTCAGTGAGGAATAGAGGCTGTAATTGCCTAAATAATCTGTACTATTACTTAAAGGGATCAGCTGCCCTTTCCATACCCCTCTGCTGTGATTGCTGGAGTGTTCATGTTCGTGCAAAAGGTGTCACATAAGGAAACTTTGCCAACTGAAAGCTAAATAATATGAAAAAAAGGGAAGGTAATGTGGACAGAAGGGAGTGGCATAAACTGAAGTCATGTAATTTGGTTGAAGTCTGAATTGATACTGCTTTGAAATTGCAGTGCAGTCATATTACATGCTTGAGATTATGCAGTGTTGGTGCCACAGTGAGTTACAGATGTCCAGTGTTATGGGGCAGTTCTGTTTAAAACCGGGCTTGGATGCTCTGCCCGCTGGGTATTTTGCCTTCTGAGATGTTTCAGCAGGTCAGCACAAAACGACCACCCTGATTATGAATCTTTCTCCTGTGTGAGTGAAAGAGTCTGTGCTGGTCTGCGTTGCCCTTCCTAGACACATGGAAGAGGGTCTCAGGGGTGGTTTTTTTTCTATCTTTGTCTTTGTAGACTGTGGGGATACATTTTCAGAGTCCGAAAGTGCCTTTCAGAATGTGGGAGTACAGTATTGTTGCTGTTCTGTCTACTTCTTATTTTAAACCAAGAGATTGTTCCTCCTGACTTGCCTAAATCAGGCTTGGAGCCTTCAGTTATTATTGCAATTAAGATGAAGGCTTAAATGCAGAGATTAGATAGTTAAGATGAGGGTTTAGAAAATACCGATTTTTGCCACGAGATAATTTTGTGATATTTCTGTAAAGAAGGCACTTCAACAAAAACTGGAAGGAATTCGTCCATGAGGAATTCCAGCAGTGAGAATTTGAGATGTTTGGGAAATCAGGAGCAAACTGAAACTGAAGTCTTAGAAATGGTGGTATTTTTTTTTCTGGTGCCAAAAAGCATGCCAAGTTATTTTGTCCTGAACAATCTGTAGATTTAATCTCTCTTGAAGTGCCCAAGGGGTTCTCTGACAGAGTTTTGGAATCTGTGGTTCTCCTTGATGCTGTGTTTTACAGCTTCATAACAAAACACTGAAGCTGATTTCTGTAATGGATAAAGTGGAGTTCAGTATATATTTGATCTCTTTCAATAACTAGAAACCTTAACCATTTTCTAAACAAAGACTCAGCCCAGTGTGAATATGCCTAAAAAAAGAGAAATTTTATTGGATTGTGGAAGTAGTGTATCTTGTGTCTTCTTCACTTATTAAAACATAAGGCCTTAATTTCAGAGTTAGGAAT